>RXPK01000180.1:1994866-2295643 GCA_004143645.1 Protaetia brevitarsis | reverse complement strand
TGAATTCCCACTCTTTAAAATATCGTTTATTTACTCATGCTGTTCAATTGTTTATTCTAAGTAGTTTCCTTCCGGTGATTGTGGCGGCTGCCGTTGCACGTAGTCGAGAGTAGGATTTTTGTTAATAAACGACTGTTCAACCTTGATCACTCAGTTCCTTGGTAGACGTAGCGTGTGGTACACGTATTATTTTAAAATCATTGTTGCCATTTTGTAATTCTTGAGTAATTTGATTCGCGTTATTTGAATTAATATTTGCCATGCAAGGAATTCCCTTTATAGTAATTGTTATTATATTGATATGTGCACATTGTAGATATAAGATCATTTATTATTTTTGTTCGGGAAGATATTTTAGTTTAAAAAATTAATTTTTCGTTTTAAAATTGTTGCTGATGTCGTTTTTAATTATCTATCAGCTCGGTTTGGGTGAGTAAAGCTTTGTCTTGCTTTAGATGTTTTCTTTTGTTATTTATATGAAATTGTCCACGTTTAATTTAGTTTGTATTAATTTGAAACCACGTGGATTGTATGAAAAAGAAGAATTTTCTTCCGGACAACTAAGATCTTTTTGCTTTGATATACGGAAATAGCATTGTCCTGATTGTAATGTTAGAAATCCGTGGCAGTTTTTGATTTAAGCCAGAACCCTCTGTTCACACGCGTTTTTTTTCTGCAAATTTGTAATTTACTTAATTTTTTTTTTATAAATAAAATTTTTGATTGTTATTTAACGTCTTTGGCTTAAAAGTTCTGTTCTTATTATTTTAAATTAAAACCTTTTCATTTTTTTTTTTTTTTTGGGGTAATTTAAGAAAGTCAGAGTTTCTTTCACACCAACAATTTACTTTTCGTGATTGGATTCAAGTTTTAATTGCGAAGGTAACTCTGAGGGTTAATTGTTCTTTTGCGCCCTTGTTAATTTTTATCCGTTGAGCTAGCTTAATTTAATTTTTCATTTTTAAAAATTTCATTTTGCTTTTTTAAATTCATTCTGTACACTTCCCAGTTAGTACTGTCTTTTAAGCGTCACGTCAAACACCACTGCAGTTTCTCTAAAAACGCTGTTAACGTAAGATAAAATAAAAACGAATTTAAAGCAACTTAGTCATAAACAGTAACCATATTACTCCTATCAAATTCAACCACAGAAAGCTTTCCATTTAGTACCGCTCGAGATTTGTTTATCTCAAAAGCTTTATTCCAAAATTAACGCCGCGCTTTTTTTACGGTTAATAGCAACAACAACATTTTTAACAAATCATAAACTTTATCAAGGTAATCTCCCAACTCGAGCTATACCACCGTATCTGCCAGAGTTACTTAAATTTCAATTTCGTCCTATTTCATCTTTGGAACCGTTAAAAAAATTTCCTCAGGCGGCCTAATGTTCAGACCGCACAATTAAGATACGCAAAACGGTTAACAACCACAAACTTTTTTGAGTGATTTTTTTAACGAAGGTAGATACAATCTATTTAAAGTTACGTTACTGTTCGGAAAGCAATCTAAAAGACGACAGAAATGACAGCGAAGGACATCGCTCTGACTGTAAATTTCGTGCCAACTCGTAAATAGCAAAATTGGATTCCCTGGAAACCCTCCTTGGGAACGTTAAAGAAGTTAAACTTTGCGAGAATTGACGAATTTAAATCCCAGGAGGTCGCTGTTTAGGTGCTTATACCTTTTGGAATATACTCTGATGGACTTCTTGATTTACCTGTTTCGAGCAGAATAAATATTTTACACATAACTTTTTCAAGCCAGTTCCTCATTATTTGGAATTTATACAGTAAAGGAACAGGTATCTGTTCTACGTTGGTTTCAAATTGATTTGAAAATATTGTGGATCCAGAGATGATTCATTTTAAAACGTAATTATATGTCGAGTTTATTAAGCATATTGAAACTTTATTTGTTCAAATCTCAACCATTTATATTTATTGTTAGTATCCATTAAAATGCAACAATAAATATTAATATTATAAAAGCCATGCCGTGAAAAAAGCTGGCTTGCTTTGCAGTTTCACCAAAATGTATCCGCCTCACGTGTAAAAGCAACCTTTAGCATTCATTTAAATTCATGTTCGCTGGCTTCCCACTGCAATATTCATAGGCTATATAGCGCGAATAAAATTACTTCATTCTAACACTAAGTGGGACAGTGGTGCAGTAGGTAAGGTGATCGTTAGGAAAAACACCAGGTTCAGCTAGAAAAAGCGTAAAACGACAGATACACAGCAATCGGATGATGAGGGAACCATCTCGGCCGCTATCTAAGGATGTACTAACTCTCTCAACAGAGTACATCGCATAAAAACTATGTAGAGCCTAGCCGGCAGAAATTGCTTCGTTGTGATTGCCAAGATATGCTTCTTGTTTATCCCAGCGAAGATATGACACTCTCCTGATCAAAGCGTATAATAATCAGTGAATATTAACCACAGTTGTGGTTCTAAGAGTTTATCCATTTTAGTTGAAAAAGTCATGTGGAAATTGAATGATGTAGCCAAAGAGTTTAACCAGCTAATATAACTATCGACCTCGTCATCATCTTCATGTTGGTCATTACCGATATAAGTTTCATGCAACACGCTTATGATTAATAGACATGATCTTTGTTGTCAATCATATCTCTCTATAAATACTTTATATTAAATTTATTATGACATACTGTGGGATTCAAAATGATTGTTGTAATGAAACAACTGTTTTCCGGAAAAAATTATCTATACTTATTTAACCATTTCAATAAGTGAAGTTAGCTACATACAAATTTCATACAATATAAATCAATTTTCTTCACATTTAGTGACATTGGTGTTCGTGTTGTAATTGTCTTCGTTTATTTACCTTATAACTTTTTTCAAACTGTTTATATTTTACATTTAATATCACCAACAATAGTATAGTAACACTGACTTAGTTCAAACTTTCATTACAAACACGCCGCATATACCTACACCCTGCCAACAGTATTAGAAATATATCAGTAATGACAGAACCCCTTTTGTATGAATGAAATTTCTTCGTCCTATTTAATGACCTTTGATCACATTGATGCTACGGAGTGCACTGCCACGCGGCATCCTATGCGTCTACCGGAAAAATGTATGAACATTTAAAAATTTGATCTCTATGCTTATAGCGGAGGTTATGTCAGAGTTATCACATATATTTATTAATTGAATGGGTCGAAATTTAGTAGATGCAAAGAGAAAGAGTCGGTGTAAATATTAGCTGTGATTATAAACATGCAATTGTGCATATAACCAATTTTTTTTGTAGAAATGTTTAATAAATTGACATTTCGTTATTATTGATACTATATAACCTATAATAATAACGCAACTGTGTAAGTAAAATCAAAGTGTAGAAGTGAACTTATTTACCTGATCGCAAAAATTTCCTATATATTCAAAATTAGAAAATTGCATAAAATAAGCCACTTTATTTATAGTGGCATTTTTTGATTTGAAATTTGGTGATATACGCTAGTTGGATAGCACTTAATCTATTAAAAAATACCCGATCTGTTAAATTTTTCTATTGCTGTAATTTAATTATAATTAAATTAATTATATATAATGTTAACTAAAGAAATTACCTATCATATGGAAACCGTCGTTCTCGCAATGTTTTTACAAAATAATATGTGAATTTTATTGTCTGGCTTCTCAGAAAAAATAATGCAATTGTCTGGATTAGAAAAGCTTTTATTATAACACGCAATCCATACACGATATACTGATTATTTTTGATTGGGCTTTTGCCAGTTAATTTCCAGGTAAAGAGTAAAACAGGTTAATATTGAAAAGACATAAGTAGTGAATAGTTTATATTTGCTATGCCTACAATATAGACAATGAAAAATATTACAACAGAAAGTTTTTATTAGAGATTAAATAAAATGGATTGGTCGCAATTTATTCCAGCAATGAAAGGGTAAGCAAGTCGAAAGTTATTTACATATTGATATAATTGACAACTTTATTGAAGTTATATGCTTTGTCACCTCCATTGTCGAAGGCTTTTTTTTGGCCAATTTTCACACCGTGCTTTCTGTTTATGTTTATGTGTACCCTGAAGAACCCAACATCTTTGAAATTTAGAAACTTCAATGTGTAAAATTAATCGCATTCCTTGACATGGATGTTCAAAATTAATAGAACTGAACTGTGCTATGAATTTTTTCCAAACACTTCAGTTGTGGTGACACTAATTTCAAATTATTAAAAAATATTTTTCTCTAATATTATGACATAAAAGAAAGGTGGTTTTTAATTTTTCCCCAATTTTCTGCTTATTTTCGCATGTTCACATGCTTTAAATGGCAAAATAACGTTGAATCATCTAACTGATCGTGTTGCTGGGAAAACCCTTCAGAAACATCACAAATTGTGAACATTTAAACATTTCGCCATATTAAATATCCACACAAACGTATCGCAACGAATTTTGGCGAAAAAAACTTAAATGTAGTAATTATCTTCTCGCAACTATCTTGCAGTTGGGAGTATATGCCACGAATTGTAACGCAATGCAGGTAGTTTGATCCAAAATTCCTCTAGTTCCCATCATCAAAGCATGCACTAATGATTGCTATAGATGTATTGCTTATACATTACAAACCTTTAATAAAAACAAAAAATTAAATGTTGATCCGTCCGGGTACACGTTTTTAACTACGTAAACCATTGAAGCTGCACCTTCAATAACTTTAAAAACACCTTTTCTCATAATAGCGTGAGTGGTTGATTAGTCACCCATACCGTTGTGAGTAGTTTTTGACACATTTAAGTGTACAAATTGATTATATTAAAATACTTATGAATGACCCACTCTAAAACTGAACCACAAAAAAACGTATGTAAAAACTGTCTATGAAAAATAATAATAAAATGTGTAGCTAATACACCGTAAACGTAAAACCAAGATTCACAAATAAGAGATCAAGAGAATAAACGAAATTTAAAAATAAAATGGAGGTGAACATCACAGGCGACATAACCTAGTGTCTAAAGAGTCGGTGGTATTGTTATGTTATCGTGAATCTGATACATACACATACTGAAGTACATACTGTGCTACTATAGCACACTAGCCCCCGCCAAAATTTTCTTTGAATGACAATGCACGATCGTGGCACGATTCGCGTGCTGCGCAATACGATTTATTTATGACGCGGGCCCAGGCTCTGAATCTTATTGTACGGATTCGAAAAACGGACGAGAGCGGGAAGCCATCGTGTCTCTAACGGGGTTATTTTTCTATAACTGTGACCGATCTGCTACTTATCTATAAGAGCGAAATTGGCAATCTTTAAAATCTCGACAAGCCGATATACATCTATGTATGTTTTCTGAAAATGAACCGACAAAACAGTGAAACAGAAACATTTATTTTGTGTGCGTATTTTTGATTGTTGAATATATAATAAATACACATCAATTTATTACCTATGATCTTCCATACTATGAATAGATACACAAAGGGGGAGAGTAACATTATAAATACAACCACAATCACTAGCACATCGAAATTCGTCAAAGTTGTCTTCAGAGTGACAACAATTACGAAAAATATATACTTAATACTTAAATAGATTTTGGCATCGGTTGGTTGGCAGTAATACTTCTTCTCAACAGTGAAATCGGGGCTATAGATTGTTGTGATGTGAATACGTGTAAATTGGTGCAAATCTGTACGAATCTCTCCGCTGTTTTTTGCATCGTTATGTATGATAAATGCGGATGTGATCACCTTCATCTGGCAAATTGTATTCCACTTCGTGTTGACAGGTGCCTGCTTGTGCTGGCAGTTGTGATTTATGCAAATATGAAAAATTAATATAACACAAAGCTGGATATATATTCGAGAATAAAATTCGAAAAACGAGTAACTGGAATTCTTGACACTGTGTAAGAAAAATAAAAAACTAGTGGTTTTAAACAAAAGCCTATACTCGACAGCCTAGTACCTACCCTTCTTATATGAATACTATTATATATTGCCTAATCACTGCGTCGCCTATGTTTACCAATCTATACTATCCTTAAAACAACAACCAGCATTCAAACTTAGGACTAACAACACGTCGGCATCTACAGTCATTATTCGATCGATTTTCTAATGTATGCGTCTTCCTGTATACCAAGGAATGTAGAACTAACGATTATTTTCTAAAGAATTTTGTAAATGCTGCATAGAATGATCTCAGAAAGCGAAATACAACATTCGCAGAAAGCATCGTGTTTCCTATTGAATTCCATTCATCCATTCATTCATAAATTCTCTTCCCCAAAACTATTAGATACATTTTATATGGTCTTTAAAAAAAATTCCAAAATGTTAAATATTAAACAAAACAACAACTAACGTTAAATTATAATTTATCAGGTACTTAACAGTCTTATTTTAAAACTACACATTTTTATCAGATAAATTGACAGAAAAAAAAAAACAAATCCACAACTTTCAACTAAAACATTCTATTCAATAAATGAAAGTTTGTTTTAATCCTAGTATTTTCTCCTTTAGATATTTGAGAGTATGTTTACGGTTTGTAAACATACAGAAGTACGAATACTCGCAAAAGAGTGTTCTAGCCGTGTGATGCACAATGTTTTTAGGGCGAAAAATCTTAATTTTCAATTGAAATAGAAAAGAAAATTTTGACACTAGGAATTGACAATACAAGTTGGCACACATGTTACATACCTTAGTTAGTATTTTGACGTTCTAAGAATAAATCTTTTCTGTAATTTTCTTTCCTAGCTTAATATCTATTTATCAATAATAAGTGCAATGAAGACACCAGTTCATCTTAGTATGGTTGAACCAGTAGCTTAATGACAATTTAATTACACGTCTCGTCATGTGGAATCTAGTGTGGCCAACCTCAAGTAACATTTTTCAGGGAAGTGAATAAATTTCTACAGTGACTAGATACACTTCATGTTTATTCGCGCCTTGAGTGGTGAGCATGTTAACTATGACTAGTGATTTATTGAGAGCCGACAAAACACGAAGTATGTATAATCGCTGTAGAAAATTATTCACTTGCCCTAGCTTGCCCAGCTCTGCTACATACTGCGATGGGTGGCAACCCCATGTTTCGCGAGTGAGTGTATTTGAGTTGCATATTTTTAATTTGTTACTTTCTTCCGTGCTGAAATCATTTTACCGAGAGAAATTTCACAAATTTTAGTTGTATTTTTGTTAAATTTTAGGTAAAGTTTAATTATTGATTAATTAATCTTAAGTGTTAAGTTTTTTTAAATTAATTCTATTCTTTAAGATGTCTATTGTTTGCTTATATTGTTTAACGTCTATTAATCATTAGATTTTTGTCGGTGAATTGTGCGTTTGCGTGTAGTTTTGTAAGATTTTCGTTAGAAAAAACGCTTGTAGAGTGATGTGTCAAGCATTCCTTGTTCGACTATTAGCCGGAGTAGACGTATTTTTGTGATATTATTGATGAAACCATTTCTAATTCATTTGATATTCTAAATTTTCGCATAAATTGAATTTTATATAGTCCATCAAGGAATCATTTAGTAACAATTGTTAATATATCCATTGTGGTGCACATTATAGATATTAAGAATCATTTATTATTTTTGTTCGGGAAGATATATTTTAGTTGTAATTCTCTCATTAGAGTTAAAGAGTTAATTTTTTTCCGTTTTTCTATTTTTGCTGATCTCTTTTTTAATTATCTGATCAACCTCGATTGGGTGAGTAGAAACTTGGTGCTTGCAATTTTGTTTTCAATTTATTATTCTCTAGAGAATTGTCCACGCTTAATTTAGTTGATTTTAATTTGATACCACGTGGTTTTGAAATTGAAAATTTTAGGATTATCTTCCTGAACAAACAAAAACTTTTGCTTTGTATAGGAAATAGCATTGTCCTCATTGTAGTTTAGAGATCAAGTGCAGTTTTTTAATTTAGGCCAGAACTTTCAGTTCACGTTTTTTTCTGCACAAGTTGTAATTTGACCTTTTTGAATAATAATAAATTTGATTGTTAATTAACTTCTTTGTGTTAAAATTCTGTTCTTTTATTTATATTAAACCTTTTCAATTTTTTTCGGGTAATTAAAAAGTCTGATTTCATTCACATCACAATTTACTTGTCGTGACTAGATTCAAGTTTTTAATTTGCGAGGGTAACTCTGAGAGTAATAGTTTTTTTGCGTTTTGTTTAAATCTTTTCCATTGAGCAAACACTAATATTAGTATTATTTTTCTTTTTAAAATCAGTTTTGCATTTTTCAATTAATTCAAATCAGATACACAGCAATACGTATAATAAGAAAACACACAAAACATATGATACATAACAGATATTATGACCTCTATAAACTACTAAACACTATAACCATTTTTAGGCAAGAACTAACTAGTAGATATGTGTGTGTAAGTATATGAAGTAGATATGAAAAATAAATAGAGTTTTTTAATTAAAACTTTTACTATAAACAATGTTGTTATTCGTAAAAATATCGGTACTATCATTCCAAATAATGGAATATTTATTTGGTTTAAATACAAATTCTTAATAAAAATTTTATGAAACATTTTTTTTTCTTAGTGCATGGCATCGATTGAGTTTTTCCAACGTTATTTTACACGCATATATCCCACATTGCCTTTTATTACTAAATAACGCCATTCATATATCTCCATCGTCACTGATATATACAGATGCATCCCCAAACCGTAACATATCCATTATGAAAACTGTGATGCAAATACGTTACGCGTGCGATGGAAAGAAACCACCGGATGATTGACGTTTACTGCAAAAAGTTCGTGCCGAATTATGTAAACAGGTATCATATCCGACGTCCGGATTTTTATATCGCGCGCAGCGTTCGCATCCAACGGGTCGCGCAAAAAAAGAATTATGTAATAAAATGAAGCGAATCATATACGTGTCGCGTTGCGTCGGTATACAGCGTTTCGACTTGAAAGATTGGCGTAGACCCGAGGGCCGTTCAAGAAAACCAAATTTACCTCCAATTATGCAAATACATACAAGTATGAACGGAGACCTCGCAGTCCGCGACGCGTGTCCGTGCAATTGATGTCCCGCTGCGAAAATAAAATCGCGCCGGGACTGTTGATTGTATTGACACCGTCGTCGGAATGCGAAATACGGCCGGCCGTTCAAATAAGCATTTATGGACCGTTAGGGGCGCGTTAATGCGTATGTAGGTCGACGGTGGTGGATTTATTGGGAGGTGAGGGCTTAGTGGATAGAAATTGCTTTGAAATATGAGCGATGGAAAAAAAAAACTAAATGGAGAATTCAACTGGAAGATATTTATGAAGCGTAGTGACGTTGCTTTGGATTGCTAATAGCTTGCTCTCACTTCGCTCTATAAAATCCTAGGAAGCCTAATTGCAGTTATTTGTTGCATCTCAGGAAATATAATTTTATTATTGGAATTTATAGACACTGTTTGTGTGGGTTTGGTCTACAACCAAAAAAAAAAAAGAATTATAACAACCGACATTTTGAAATGAATTTGGAAAAACATATTGCTGTGGTCTGGCACCCCCCGGTTTTTGTACAATTAACAGTTTTTTTTTCTTGTTCATTCCGATCAGTCTTTATCAATGTTTCGCAAGAGTGTTCCACAATTTCAATTGTCTATTTTTTTTATAAGATTCTGTTAATTGAATTGATTGTTTAATTTATTTATTTAATTGTTCAATTGTTTAAATTAATTTCATTCAGTTGTACTGTAAGAATCGAAATTCCATCCTGTATAATGCGAGAATATAAATTCATATTATTAATACGTAGTTGATAGGTACCGTGGCATTTGCTGAGTAGCGTCTGCCTCACAGGAAACGTAATTAAAAAATAATATGGTGTTACTTTGAATGTTATCTGCCCCTTTCTCTATTGTATGTTACATTTGCCGTTCAGCAATTCGCACGGTCCTCTCAAGTAGGACGTCTGAAAGTCAGAAAAATAACGCCTTCGGTCATACTTGCGCCCTCCTGTAAAGAGAAGCGAAACTAGTTATCGGTGCGAAATGACGTCACAATCAAAGTTTATAAAAACACTTAACATTGCTGTTTCAATTAATTATTTCGTGGACTTCGTTACAGCTAAAGTAAAAGCACGCGTCTCTAATTTCGTATCGGGCGTTTCCAAAACTTGAAATTAAAACTTCCTTTTTTAGAAATTGTAATCAAAATACGCTTAAAAAAGAAAACAGGAAGCAAAAACTTTCCTCGAGAGGCGTTTAGTGATTTTGTGTTAAACACGTTTAAAATCCCCTTTTCTTGGCTTAAATTTTTGTGGGTGTTGTGCAAAGTTTTGTGCCTTAAAAATTTGGATTACGAGAAGAATTATTTTTTCCCACATCGGCTGGTAAGAGTTCAAAATTTCTGCGTAAAACTAACCAAAGCAATTACGTGAAAACCGTAACTCGTTCGCTCTCTCTCTCTCTCTCTCTCCCTTAATAAATAAATGTGTAAGAAAAATTAATTGAGCTTATGTTAAACAACAGAATAAAATTTTAAAAATATTCGTTAAGGAAAAAATTGTGTTTTGTTCATTTTTGTTCACTTGTTATTTCATTTAATTGTGTAGCTTGTTAGTTCAATTTCAATGTCTCAAAATTTTCAATATATAATTGTAAAAATATAAGTCGTTCTATTATTTCGTCATTTTAAAAGAAGTTCAGTTTGAACCCTTAGAAAGGGGTTGGAGAGGAAGTTATCATCGGTAGGAGAAAGCCGACGAGAAGGGTAAGTCGATAATCATTAGGCTAACTAACGGCCCTGCTTCGACTGACGGTGGAAAACACAGTTGGGAAACATCTTTGGCTAAAATTACTAAAACCATTCGCTACCGAACAAAAAGTTTGTTTCCCAGCAGTGGCTCGCCGGTCAAAAGAGCAGGAGGGGTTGTCTGCGAAACGGAATTTGGCTTGTCTTATTTGAATTTGGGCTGGCCATCCCCGTTCAAACCCGTTCCGTTACAGTACATATTGCGTTCACTTGTATTGTTTATGTTATTATGTTTTGTGATTTTGTCCGTTGCGGACTGATTAGGCGGTTGCACTAGACGTAGCGCGTGAGTAGGATTTATATGTATACGACTGTTTTAACCCTGTGAGGCCAGTTCCCTGAAAGATGCCCGTGTAAGTAGATTTAAATTTTATTTTGTTAGCTGCCATTTTGGTATTTCATTTTTATTCAAAGATTTGTTTCGTTAATTTGATTTATTTCATCCATCAAGGAACTCGCTATATAATAATTGGTATATAATTGTTGTGTGCACAATTTAGGTGTAAGATCTTTTATTATTTCGCGCAGGAAGATAAATTAGTACAGTATGCGGCAAATAAACAGTACTGAAATTATGAAACGTTTATTATTTATTATTTATGTATTTACTTTACATTATATAGTGTTGCAAACATTATTCACGACGACGTCCCCGATAAAACACATATTCAAGATGCCCTCCGTTCAGTTTGAAGCAGTATCCGTAGCGTTTGGGAAGGTTCACAAACAAGTCTGTGACAAACACAGGTTGTTGCACGGCAAGAAAAAACGTTAAATTTTAACCCAATTCTGGAGCAATTCTGGAATGTCAGACGGTGGATCGGTACGGAAAACAGCCTCCTTCAGCATTCCCCATATGTACGCATCAGGTGGTGTTAGATCTGGTGAGTGCAATGGGTATGGGAAATCAGTGCCACGCGAAATAAGGCGATCCTCAAAATGATTGCACAGCATTCGAAGAGACTCCCAGCCGTGTGACAGGTTGCCCCGTCCTGCTGAAACCATTGCCGATTACGTGAATGTCCCTGGCACGACAAAATCGCAGAAGATCATGCAGAAATGCTGTGATAACCTGTTCTCTGTAGCGCCTGTTTCATAAACTGTGTGTTTGTGAACCTTCGCGAACGCTACGAATACTGCTTCAAACTGAACGGAGGGCATCTTGAACATGTGTTTTATCGGGGACGTCGTCGTGAATAATGTTTGCAATACTATATAATGTAATGTAAGTACATAAATAATAAATAATAAACGTTTCATAATTTCAGTACTGTTTATTTTGCCGCATACCGTAGTTGTAATTCCCTCGTGATAATTTTAAGAGTTTAATTTTTCCGTTTTCTAGTTTGCTGATTAGTTCTTGATTTATTAATCACCTCGGGTTGGGTGAATAGAAGCTTTGTGCTTGCTTTTAGTTTTCATTTTATTAATTTACTTGAATTGTCCACGTTTAATTTAGTTTGTTTAATTTTGAAACCACGTGGATAGTTTTGTTATAAAAAGGACTATTCTCCTGAACTATTTACCTTTTTGCTTTGTTAAAGGGTTTAGCATTGTCCTTTTGTAAATTAGAGTCTAATACAGTTTTTGATTTCGGCCAGAGCCCTAAACTCATGGTCTTTTTTTCTGCAATTTGTAACCAAATGTTTTTTTTCTTTTTTTTATATAATAAATTCTTGTTTGTTAATTAACGTCATTCAAAATTCTGTTCTTTTATTTTTGATTAAACCTTTTTCAATATTTGGAGTAATAAAGAGAGTCAGTTTCCCTTTCACCCACTTTTTACTTTTCGTTCAAGTTTTAATTTGCGTGGGTAACCCTGAGTTTAATTATTTTTTTTGCGCCCTTTTATTTTTATCCATTGAGCTACCTAATTTAATTTTTCATTTTTATAAATTCATTTTGCATTTTTCTTTGGTACCTTCAGTACACAGCAGTATGTATATTATAAATTTAGTAAAATGCTTTTAAATTTTATCCAATAGTAACTATCAAGTGAGTAAATTGCAATTACTGATCGACTCTTTTAAACGTGAGTATTTTACAGATGTATGCATAGGTTTCTCAATTTACTTGTATAAGTACAGGATGAATGGATGAGTAAACTTAGGTATATATACACTAAGATCGGGAATGATTGTCCTCTGATCCTATACACTACTTTCCGCGATGCGCAAATCAATATTTTCATCCAATCATTGTAATGAAATTAGTAATACAGCGTTTCCTCAAATTTTGCTGTCAAAATTGACATATGTTCTACATAGCCGTGCGTTTCGTGTTTGAATTTTGCTTATTCAGTCAGTCCGTGTCATTGTTTGTTAATGTTCACATACAGTCTTTCTCAAGGCTACGCCTTCATTTCGCATTGAGAGCGTAACGTGTTTTTTTTTTTGGCAAAATGCCTTTGACACTGGACCAAGATAAATTTATTTTGGAGGCATACTTTCGAAATGGTGAGCGAGGTGGTGATGGGCAGTGGAGATATTCAGCTGTACTCCGTGCTGAAGAATTTATAAATCAATTTGCTGAAGTGCAAATTAATAATGAAACTCTCCTTCGACACATCAATCGAGTTGTCCATCGCCTCAGAGGAACTGGAAGTGTTTTGAAGGGAAAGTCACCACATCGCCCATCAGTTCTAATCGAAAATGTGGTGGAAGACGTACGTGCTCGTTTGGATCACAGCCCTGGAAAGCCATTACGGCAACTTGCATAACAAACTGGTGGAAATACACATACTAAACGGTGTTATAAAAAGTGTTGTGAATTTTTTTGTATGTTTATCTTATGGATCAGCTCAGAAAGCTATAAAACGGAAGCTTCAGTATAAATTTCTGTCGTGCAGCAATTACTGCCACTAGATTTCGAAAAACGTGTGGAATTGGTTTAATGCAAATCTAAGGAATGACGATGTTTTAAATCTTTAAAAACTTTTTTTTTTCTGACGAAGCCTGGTTTAATTTAGCAAGTGATGTAAATTCTCAAAATATTAGGATTTGGTTCACACAAAATCCTCATGTTATTCGGGAAGCAGAATTGCATTCTGTAAAAATAGGGATATGGGTTGCAATGTCCAAGAGATGTATAATATATTCTTTGAGGACACAATAACAGCAGCCAGATATAGACTTATATTACATGAATTTGTAGAACAATTATTTGATGATAAATTACAGCTAGGCTATTTTCAAAATGACAATACTACTGCTCATACACCAAGAGAAACAAGAGAGTATTTGCAGGATTTTTTTAATAACAGAGTAGGCTTTGAACGTTGGCCACCTAGATCATCCGATCTTACACTACTTGACTTTTTTTTATTTGATCATCTAAAAAATAAAATTTATCGGAACCACTTATATAATATGGATCAACTGAAAGAAGCAATAAGAAATGAAATAGAGAATATTACAAATGAGCAATTAATAAATGTTTCTGAAAACGAAGAAGAAGGCAGATACTTGCATAAATAATTGTGGTTTCCACTTTGAACACAGCATATAAGTAGTGCAGGTATGTTAGAGAAACGTGTTCCCAATTTTTTAATTTATGTTGTATTTTTGTTGTAGAGCGTATGGCTATGAAAAGCATCCATCTATTATTGTCCATTCAGTACCTCGTATAAATTATTAAGAATGTCTGATATAAGTTAAGATATGACATAAATGTGTATTTTTGCAATATATACTGTTTAAACCTTCTATACTTTTAATTAAACCAGGTTGTATTTGTTATCAGAAATATACTGTTTTGAAAAATGTCTGTTACGTTACCTTTGCGCGGGAGTTAGTTGAATGACTCATACCTTAGATGCAATTTTGGTGCGCTACACTTGTTGTCCGGGTTGACATTAGTGTATATTAAGTTGCATACGAACAATTAGACAAAAACAGCACAATAACCACGGGTTAGTGTGTTTTATTAACTAACTTCATTCGAAACAGTAGATGCAAATATTGATATAATCTTCGTGGAAAGTGGAGTAGGATGAGGATAGTCTTATTCGATTTCACGGTACTAATATGCATTAAATGAAAAGGGAACAACATTATAGCGTTTAATGCTTTTTGTGATAAAGGTTGTTTTTTTTAAAATGGTGCATCTAAAACCTACTATATCTTGAATTTAATTGAAATATATATCTAGAATAGTATTGGCGTAGGCAATAATATTTCAACAGTAAACAATAGGCATTGCGTAGAAAATATTGTCACTATACACTTTAAAATATTAATACTTGAAAAACATCGATAACGCTACAAACAAACCCGGTTTTACTCATACAATAGAAAAAAAAATACAATTTTACAAATCCCACATTATTTTACACTCAATATTGAACTAGGAAACAATAAACTATAAATTTAAAGGAAAAAAGTTTTAAAATTTGAAACCTTAACAATTTATGTAAACAGCATATTTAATTTTGGGACCATGGAGAATGGATACATTTAAAATTTCAATAAAAAATAGGTTTTTAAGCTAATATTATAAAAATAACTTCATCCTGAAAAACAATCACAATTTATATAACCTGAGGCATAAATTTTATTACATTGTGATGATTTTGTTTAAGCTAATTTATTAATGAAAAGGTCTTTGATGTATACAAAGAATTTGTTAAAGGATTCATGTTTGTTTAATATTCAACAAAAAAATCGCCAATACCACGAAGAACGTAAATATTACAAGGAAGAAACAACGGAACAGAAAATAAATCGAAATGTTATACTCCTATTTCCATTTACAATAACAAAGTAATAAAATGTGTCTACCTACTTCAGGAACGGCTCTATATATACAGTACAAATATTTTTAGATTATCTAACAATGAATTCTTTAAAACTTTACAAGGAAGATTTTTGTAGTAAACTAACAAAAGAGAAATAATCAATGATGCTGCGAGACCCTGTACACACATATACGTTAAATATTTTTCGAAAATTCGCCATGGTAATTATATAAACATGCGTGCTTAAAATTGAATTTATTTCTTACGGTTATTTCCATTGTAAACCCAATTCAACTCAATGAAGCATTTTTTTTCTCAAAAATTACTTACTTACCTAGATATTAAATTTCAATTTCAGAACGCATTACTAATTATGAAGGGATGATCAAATTATCTTCGTTTTCATCCTTATTTTCACTATGGTAAGTGAATATGGAAAATTAGAGCTCTGTATTTACATTTAATTAAAAGAAGGGTTATCTGGAATGAGATTATTCTTGATTAGCAACGTAGTGCCTTCTAATTATTATCAAGCAGAGCAGACAGGACGCCTAATTAACGAAACTGTTGATTGCAACTTCTGAATTATCTTAACATCTTTGTATTAAATTCAGAATGACTTTTTCTTGGAAAAACAATGTAGGGTTTTTAAAATTGTTTCTTAGAAAAATCTTATAAATAAATATAAAAGATATAATTCAAATTCATATAATTATTCAACGGTTTATTTGTGGTATAAAGCGCCATCTCTTAACACGACTACTAACACCCATAAATGGAGTAATGTAGAAATCTGCAAGCTAAAACTGAAAAATTATTATAATTTTGAAGTTTTTCATTGATAAAATACAAAACTCCAAGTGTTACTATTTTATATACATATGTTTTGATTTTACAATTAGAATTCCATAATATTCCTGATTATTAACGCGCCCTCTACATTACCATACGAATAATAGACGACCGGAATCGGAAACTTCACCTCTTTCATTGCTCTCGTGTGTTTTGCCTTGGTAAGTTGGTTTTCGCTCCGTTTAAATTTTAATTTATTTTCGTCATCTGTAGATAAATAATCTAATTTTATGATATTTTAACGTTGGATAAAACAACTAATTGATATAATCTGAATATTTCGTTGATATTATTTATGAAATTTGGTATAATTTCGACCAAATTACTTTGAGGTTATCCTTTTTAAAATATGGTAGATGTTTGTTTAATGCAGGTATATTTACCGTATGTTCTTTTTATATATTTTTTTTTCTTTGCAGTTCTTAAATTCGGTACTGATCCTACGCACAAAGATGGGCAGGGAGGACAAGGCTACTTGGAAATCAAACTACTTTTACCAAACTTATTGTAAGTTTTGGCAATTTTATTTAAAAACTTGATACAATGAAGTATTGTAATTTGAGATTAGTTTGGTATATTAAGTGCTTTCTCTCTTTACTGGCTGGCTCACCTTGTTTCGGTTTTGTGACTGAGCTACAGACTACCCACATTGAACTTGTTTGGCTGGCAGGTTTTCCTGTTCGTAGTAAGTATGGCATAGCTTAATGCACAAAACTAAAGTAAAGTGAGTCAGATTAATTAATTAAAGAAAAATATTTCTTAATATGTCCACACTCATTTTTATAAATCAACTCATCATTTCTAATTATATATTCCCTGATAATTTTAATAAAAAAAAAAAAAAAACGAATGTAGAAAATAATAATAGGTAATAGATTTCTCATTTGTACAATATTTTCTAATGAGAAGCACTAATTTATGGATTTATATGCATATTAAGGGAGACATCATGTTTTGCTGCTGAGTTCAAAATATGTATTCTTTTTTCTGCACATTAATAGAAATCTAAGAAGAAAATTAAAATCTGATTAAAGAGTGTAGGTTTTTGGTTATGTGTGAAGTGTTGTTGAATTTCTCATTTTATTGTCTGTGGACAACCATAAAGAAGACATCTCCAAAAAGCGACCACACGAATATACAACAAAATTTAGAAAAAAATGAATTTCAGTAATGAACTAATTAATAATAATAATAATTTATTGATCTCGTAGACCATACAAGTAAGAGATAAGGTTAACAAACATTAATAAGAGCAATAAAATAAAAAAATACAATTCTTTGTGCCAAAAAAATATATATATTTACAACATTAAGTTTCAAAGTTACGAATTTATAATTTTAATTAAACTAAGTACAAACAGAATCATAAAATTTATTTAAATTGTAAAAGACATTATTTTGAAGAAAAGCTAATTGTTTTTTAAACCCTGAAATACTGCTTATGTCTGTAATAAACACAGGTAAATTATTATAAATTTGAATACCCATATAAGCGGTGGACATATTTCTAGTGTCATATAAATGAAAATTACTATTTTTTTCAAAAGTAGCTAAGTTAATCTTTACATACATCGCCATTTCAAAAATATATACAGCTGTAAGTGTAAGTATACGCAGAGACCTGAAGCAAGCACGACAGGAAGTACGTCTTGAAAGCCCCACAATATTCTGGATAGCTAATTTTTGTAACCTAAAAACTTTTTTACTATGGGTAGAACTCATATAAAGTTTCTGAAGTAATATATGATGGTCAACTAGGTCAAGAGCTCTACTTAAATCCATAAACACACCAATGCATCGTTAATTTCATTGTATAGTAAATTTATAAACTGAAGCATAGCAGTTTCAGTAGAACGATTTTTGAGGAAACAGTGCTGCTGTGAATTAAAAATTTTAGGGTGATTAAAACAAGATATTAATTTCTCACACATAATTTTTCCCATTCTTTTGGATGAATTGCAAGTTAATCTAGTTTGTTTAAATTTAACCCGGATTTTGTCTCAATTACTTGTTACTTTTAGTAACTTTTAGATCCACAGCCACTTATCAGATCCGTCAAAAACGCCCTGCACTATTTTAATACTTTGTATTGATTCTTTTAAAAATAAATGTGCATTTTAGACTTTAGAACCAAACTCTTAACCTTTTATTTTATATAATTTTGATTATTTACTCTTTTACTTACGCCCCGTGGATACTTGTTTACATACATCGGTAAAATAAGTTTGTATGAAAACAATCTATTAAGAATTATACTTTTCACTTTTTAAAATTAGTTGAAGGGTTTTTTTTTGCATATGAAGGCTTCAGAACAATAACAGTAGATGCCACAGTATTGTAATAAAGATAACAATTTTTCCTTAAGTAAATAGGTGCCTTATTGATCTGAAAAATTCATGTAATTCATTTTTATTAAAAAGACTGTTGCCTTGTACTATTGCTGTTCTAACTTTTTCGCATATGAATGTGGAATTTGATATTGAATTTCACGGCCCTAAGAAATTGTTGTAATTTAATCATTCATCAACATTATATTGTAACCTTAAAACAATCAGAATTTTTCAATTTACAGCAACTTCTCGAAGACTATCCCAAGTGTTTCATTGTGGGCGCTGACAATGTCGGCTCGAAGCAGATGCAGCAGATCCGCATGTCTCTCCGCGGCAGCGCTGTCGTACTCATGGGCAAGAACACCATGATGCGGAAAGCCATCAAAGGCCACTTAGAACGTAATCCATCCTTGGAGAAAGTTCTGCCGCACATCAAGGGTAACGTAGGCTTCGTCTTCACTCGCGGAGACCTAGTCGAGGTTCGAGACAAACTCCTGGAGAACAAAGTCCGTGCTCCAGCTAGACCCGGAGCTATCGCGCCGTTATCCGTCATCATACCCGCACAGAACACGGGATTAGGTCCGGAGAAGACCTCTTTCTTCCAAGCTCTGTCTATTCCGACCAAGATTTCCAAAGGTACCATTGAAATCATCAACGACGTGCACATTCTAAAACCCGGCGACAAAGTCGGCGCGTCCGAAGCTACGCTTTTGAACATGTTGAACATCTCTCCGTTTTCGTACGGTTTAATCGTCGAACAGGTCTTTGATTCCGGTACCATCTTCGCGCCTGAAATCTTGGATATCAAACCAGAAGATCTACGAGAGCGTTTTATGGCGGGAGTTGCCAATTTGGCCGCTGTTTGTCTTAGCATTGGATATCCGACGATCGCTTCTGCTCCGCACAGCATCGCCAACGGGTTCAAGAATCTGTTGTCTATTGCTGCGGTCACTGAAGTCGACTTCAAAGAAGCTGCCACCATCAAGGAATTCATTAAGGTATGTGTTGGATTTATCGAAATTTTCGTGTATATTTAAGTTTATAAAGGTTATTTTTTTGTGATGAGTGAATCAAAATGAAGAGCTGGTCAACATATTGGAGCTAGAAATAGAGAACCCCCCAATATGCAGCGATTATGATATGAAACTTTTCTGAAACTATCTTTTTACTTAGTCTGCTATAATATTAATTATTTTGAGTTTCAATATTTTGTGTTCTTCTTCTTGCAGGATCCGAGCAAGTTTGCTGCTGTAGCTGCTCCAGTCGCTGCCGCCCCAGCAGCCGAAGCGGCTGCTCCAGCCAAGGAAGACAAGAAGGAGAAAGAGGAGTCCGAATCCGATGACGACATGGGATTCGGCTTGTTCGATTAAATATTATTTAAATATTTAATAAACACCTTTAATAATTAATGACTATCTTTCTTTTTCCTGAATATATTAGCATTAGAAATTATTAATAACTTATTCTCCACTGGTTTTTTTTATTTAGCAGTTGAAAATTAACATAAAATTAAATTCAACGAAGATGTGGAAAAAAAATCGTCATTTTGCCTCGGTTAATTATGTGTAATCAAAAGATGTGAAATCTTATCCTATGTTGAACGGCGTAAAATTGAAAAGTGAACTTTCAGTAATTTATGAGCGCGAGGACATGTGTGACGTAGATGTAGGTGGTGTTTTGCCACTTTTAGTGTTCATAATACACAACAACTTTAAAAAAGTTTTGACGGAAACATATAAACTGTTTGATACTATTTGTACAACCCCCATGTCTACAGCAGTATGTGAACGATGTTTTTCCACCCTCAAACGCATTAAAACTTTTCTGAGAAGCTCAATGTCAGAAGATCGACTGAACGCATTTTTACAACAAAGTCATAGACGTCTCTTCCAGCATGAATAATAGGAGAATGGATTTTATGTACAAAAAATAGGCAAGTTCTTATTTTGTGCCCACCCTCTTTCATAACTCACGAACCGCCACTGCAAATAACATAATAATTACCCACTAGACACAAATGAAAGAAATGCCACTGTCGATATTCAAAAAGAGGGTTAAGCAACTTTGCCTCTCTCGTTTCACTATTGTTCTTTAAATTTTTTAAATGATTCTGAAATAACGTGTTTTTCTAATTTAATATTACAATAAAAGCTATAAACGCACTAGTGCGTTATAAGAAAGGAATTTATAATAAATACCATTTTCTTTGATAAGAACAGCGTGTCTACTCAAGTTCACCCAGAAATCACACGCTGTTTTTCAAAGAATTCCCTCAATTGTGAACAACTTCATGCATCAGATTGACTGTGCTTGATAAATTCGATAAATGTTCTAATGTCATTATGAACTAATTTCTTGTCAGTTAACAGTTAATTACATATTTATTTTTCAAGGAACTGTCGGGTCCATGTCATAAATCATTCTTTAGTCTTTCGGGTTGCATATTTCTGATACATATGATTCAAACATTTGTCAGCAATTCATTTTTAAATTAAATACCGCTTAGGGTATCTCGATAATTGTGATATTTACCTAAAATAATTAAATTAATAAGTAGGTACGGAAGCAAGGCGCATATATCTAAGGTCAGCGTGAAAGCGTTCAAATTATATTTACACCAAAAACCATTGTAATTTAACAAAATATAATTTTGGATAATGTGGTAAATAATGCCGTGATGCAAATATAACATTACTAATGTAAATTAGTTAAAATAGAATATAGAACGTGATGAAATATGTGCTTTTCCAAACGTGTTGATATATATAAATGTTAAGAGAGTGTAGATAACATTATTATTAAATACCAAGGATTTTGATAATTATTTAGGTAAGGTTTCAAGTTAGCACATACACATTTAGAGAAATAATAACGCTATATTATTCCTATTCAGTTTTATTTGAGCTTTATTTATCAATGAAGGTTAGGTTTGTAAAATATTTGAATATGGAAAGGAATTTTGATCCGCTGCTGCAAGAACCCGAATAATGTACTCACCTGACCTATTGATTTAGTGAATAATGAGAAGAACGGAATTATTGGTTGCCTTGTCTGAAGGCATGGTGAAGAAATTCGTTGATAAAGCAGGCGTTTTAAACCAGACAAATCCAAATGCCACTGAAGAAGCTGCGAAAATGTTTCCAGATATTCCAAAGTATAATTAGCAAGATCAAATTAAATCCAGAGTAAGTAAATTTTAGATTTTACATGTCCATATTTAAGTTACATACGTAAAAATTTAGGTATTTAAAACCACTTAGTGTAAGAACTCTATTAGACCTCAATGAACAAATATTGAGAGACAATAAATTTTAATGATGCTTGGCGTTTGCAAAAAGCGACAAGAAACTGACTTAGCGTTTTGGAATTCGCAAGGAAAATTGATTACATAGACAGCTTGAAAAGTTTGAGGATAAATGGGAGGCACTTTCCAAAGGTATCGTTGCTGGCAACATGTTTGACTGGGGCGCCAAAGCCGTCACTGACATTTAGAATCGTCTGAGTTTCATTTAAGCGGACCCATGAAATTACCATACAGAAAAAGACCGTGGTTTAGGGACGATTTAGACGAGTTGGATTAGTAAATTTAAGGTGTACGAACACAAGGCAGTTTCAACTCATTTCTATTTGTTTGATATTTATAGGACGCACCGTATAAAACTGTAGTGATTTTTGTCGATAATGCCGGTGTCGATTTTGTTTTGGGTGTTGTACCTTTCGCACGGGAGTTCGTAAAAGAAGATACAAAAGTGATATTATCTGCTAACACATTACCAGCATTAAACGACCTAACAATAACTGAATTAAATGAGTGTTTACTTAGAGCTAGTACATTTTGTCCTGTTATAAAGGACGCAATTAGTAATAATAAATTAATTGGTATTGAAAATGGGCAAGGTGGTCCTTGTTTAGATCTCACGAAACTAAGCGAAGGTAAAGGACTATACTGTAGTGAACATTCGCGATATTAAACGGAAATACACGAGTAAAATAAAAAATACTTTGAACTAACACTCATACATTACCAGCATCACCTAGTTAGGCTCTTTTCTTACATAATTTTATCTTTTCAGACTTATGCAATAATTTGAAGGAGGTTGATCTGATCGTACTAGAAGGTATGGGCCGCGCGGTCCACACCAATTTAAATGCGAAATTTAAGGTAGATTGCTTAAAACTGGCCGCATTGAAGAATGAATGGCTAGCCAAAAGTCTCGGGGCTGAACAATTTTCCATTATTTTCGATTTTAAAGCTGCATCAAAGCCTCGAAGTACCTGCCTGTGCAATCTGTAGCTTTAATTACTTATTTTACCATACTTTCAATTGTCTTTATATTTCACAATAATAAAATATATTTACTTTCAGATTTTACCACTGTTTTAATCCCACCTTATTCTTTTATTTGTTTACGTATCTAATTCTTTAACAAAGCTTATATAGCACATTTTGCATTGTATTTCACTGAATAGTTTAACTTATTCATGGTGTTTTTAAATGCTATTTACATTTCACAGCAATAAAATAACACCTCATTATTTTTAATATTTTTTAATTCCATTTCTAACTATTCCTAAATTAAGTACCTACTTCTTTATTGCTTACTTTAATGGTCCTGATACATTTATCACCGGCTTTCTAATTCTACTAGATTCCCTTTATCTTATCAAAATTGCTTCGGCGTGAAAAATAATTAAAACTACTAACAATTGTTTATCGTAAGATTATATTCGTTTAATACATTCTCACAGGTTACATTCAAAAACATCATTTTGAATTTTCATCATTGTTTATAGATGGCAGTGTACGCTAAAATTTGGACATACACAGATGATATACAACACACTTTTAGAACTAAAGCACTTTAGGACTTATTTCCCGTATTTTTTCTTCTAATCCGCCATTAGAATTTGTCATGATCGAAAATCTGTGGTTGTGGTTAGGTCAATTGGTTTGACAGTTTTGAGGAATTATAAATTAAGAAATGTGTTTTTGAGTTTAATTTAATTAAGGGAATATACAAATACAAATTAACAATAAATTATGTGACTTCACCCAAGTATGTAATTGAAACGTCAAACATTTATTAGTTATTTCCAAGGATAAATACAATATTTTAGGTTACATTTCAATAGTATTTCAATAATTATGGAATTCACAGAACTTATAGCAACACCAAAATTGGATGGTGTTATATTGCATAGCTCATTCCACGAACCAGTCGATGGAACACTGTGTGTATCAGGCCATCATTTGTTGTTATCTTCAAGGAAAGAAGACGTACAGGAGTTATGGGTATGATTTCAGTAGTTCTGTACCATATTTTCGTGTATATAACCCACAAACTAAACAGGATTTTACAATTCTGGGAAAGAGTATTTATAATAAAAAAACAAAAAATTGCTATAAAGCTGTTAACTGCATGTATGAAACAACCTTTTCTTTTGGCAATAGCTCCTTTCAGTGCTCACTATTCTATAATTTTCATGCCTGAGCCAAGGCATTCTTTATGCTTTCACTATTTATTCGGATCCTTATAATTCCCTTAGTTTTACCTGCAAAATTCTTTACAGTATCTTTTGCAAATCCCCATTTAATTTTTGACAGCAGTTTAGCAACTGTTTGATATTTTAATTATTCAGTGTTTTAATGCAATTTTTGAGTCAAATTTTGTATTAGCTTTAGATATCTGGTTTTTTCCTTTTCTTATTTATGTGTTTTTATCACTTCTGCTATTTGAAGTTTTCAAGTCCTTTAAAGCTGTAGTATATCCCTTTTTCAAAAGGAGGAAAGCTTAAATTTGAAGCAGAAAAAGGGTTCCATATTTTATATTGTCTTTTATGACAACAATGTGATATTATTTATTTTCAATTACCACATATTCAACTTTCTGTTCATTTATTATTCTTAATTTTTTTTGTGTAATTACAATTTTGGTCACGTAAACTACCATTTGTTCTAGTGTTGATCTACAAAATATGAACATAACAAACATTTTGTTTTTGTTTCCTAAATTGCGAAAATATATTTGATAACCTAAAACAGACACTAAAAATTTATTGAAAAGTTAGGATAACCTCAAAATGTATTGTACACTAAAATAAAATGTTGAAAAGGATGGTTCTACACTATAAGAAATTGCGAATGGAATTTCGGTTTTTCACTAGAGATTCTAGAGAATGCCCTTTATCTCTATTTATTTTATTTTTCCAGGTAAAATAACAAATGTTAAGAAAAATATACAATTCAAATAGGTATTTTCGAAAAATTTACAATCATTTGCTGTATTTTGTTTTTTGATTTCGACGAGTTCAAAAAAATTCCTGCTTTTTTTTTTTTTTTTTTTTAATTGATATTTTTCGAAATTGGAAGAATGGTTTTCTTTATTGGTATTTTATTTTATTCTATCTTAGTTTTCGTTTCAACTTCTTTCAACTGAGTTTAATTTCAACAAGTTGAATTTAAATTCAGAATTGTAAAAGTAAAGAAAAATAAATTGACGTTATTCGTATTTATGACTAAACACATTTCGTTTATAATATTTGACAAAATTTATTTATTTCTTCTCATTTACTCATGAGTATGGGTTATATTTGCGGAAATATGGTTATTTACAGTGCACATATTATTTAAATATTTGCAGCTTCTTCACCAAACCATAGATTTGGTAGAAAAGAAACCAAATGGTACAAATTCGAATTATCAAAATGGCGGTACTATAATATTAAAATGTAAGGATTTAAGAATACTCCAACTAGATATAGCGAATTACCGAAGAATTTCTTAATGTGTACGCTTCGATAGAAAGACTCTCTAATTTAGACAACATTAGTTATTTATATCCCTTCTTTTACCGTCCGATGTACAATATTCTGGAAGATGGCTACACTTTATTCAAACCAGAAATCGAATTTGCAAAACTATTAGCTAGCGACGAATGAGATTATCATACGTTAATAAAAATTATACGGCTTGTCCTTCATATCCCTCCGCGATAGTCGTTCCGAAGCAAATCGACGACGAACTATAATGGCGTCTGCGAATTTTCGAGAAGGAGGAAGATTCCCGTATTGAGTTTCAGGCAGGAAACGGAGCCGTGTTATTGAGGAGCAGTCAGCCGTTGCTCAATAATAGCAACAGGAGATGCAGGGCAGATGAAAAATTGCTAAACACCATTTTGGGATCTACTAAAAAGGGATATATAATAGACACACGATCGCCAGATATGCCAATCATTGCAAATCGAAAGTGGTGGAACCGAACCAGATGGATATTATCCGCAATGGAGGAAATCCCATAAAAATTTGGATAAAATCGCTAATTGTAATGGGGCGCTGTTGGATTCTTTCTCGAAATTAATGGACGCTTGTAACGATGTTAACTCATCCGCCGATAAATGGGTATCGAGAGTCGAAAGCAGTAACTGGCTGACATACGTTTATGAACGCGTTGAACGTATCGTGTTGGTTGCTCAATGTTTAGATCAAGAAGGCGCATCGGTGCTAGTGCACGGACCTGCGACTTGATTCGACGCTCCTGGTAACGTCCTTAGCTCAAGTAATCTTAAATCCTGATTGTAGAACTGTTAGAGGTAGTAATACGAAATAACTTATCGTTTAAAATTTAATTGGTGACTATTTAGGTTTGCAAGCGCTAGTCGAAAGAGAATGGCTACAAGCTGGTCACCCGTTTCAAACGAGGCATGCGAAATTTTGCTACTCTACAGCTCGGAATAAGAATCAGCAGCCAACGTTTCTACTTTTCCTAGATTGCATGTATCAGCTCTACTATCAATTCCCATGCAGCTTCGAAATTTACAACTCAGATGTTAATGCTGCTCTTTTGAACATTCCTACTTCAGCCAATTTGGTATGTATAATATATACATTGTAAAATCCTTTGTTTTCATCCATACCTGCACTGCCCGACAAAGTTAGTGTCGTGGTCTATACAGAGTGTATCAAATAAAAAAGTAAATTTTGCTTGGGTGTTAACTACACGACATATTAAGCACAAACCCACCGAAACCGGATTTCATCATTAAAGAATAAAAAAGTTAAAATTTAGAGCCAAAAATTCTTTAGTCCGGGCCTGATGCAAAGAAACGTCCATGTTAAGCACCCGCTAAACGTGTATTATGTATAAAATACATTGCACTCATTTAGTATTATTCTTAATGTTTGCCGTAAGTTTATTTAACGTCATTCTGAATAAATAAAGGCCCTTGTAAAAATAGCAAAACTGAGCATTTTAAATTTCTTCTTTTTATAAAATAAACATTCCTTTTTGTTAAGAGCATTCTACGTAAATCTACAAAGTATTATTTTTAAATCCTGATAATACGTTCGTTTCACGGATATGCGACTTCAGTAATTACAAAAAACGTAAATATTTTTCTTTCGCTTTGTCGATCGAGAGTTAGTTGTTAATAAACGGTACCACATGAATCTGAGTTATTTCTTTTGGATTTATTTAATCATATAACGCAAAATAAATTGAAATCGAATTACACAGAAATAAATGTAGATTACAAAAAATTTGCAAACACGCCTTTTTACTATGATATCGCGGCGAAAATGAATCTATACATTCCCACGCTTTTGCCGATGCATCAAGCTTCGATTTTCTTTATAAATCATGATGGTCCTAAAAGGACGTTTTTTCGAGACGGGAAGAATTTAAATAAAATGTTCGAAGTGGCTTGCACTCCAAGCGCGATCCCCATAACACTAACAGCGGTAATGGCTGAATGATACTGGTATGTGGGGTATACTCGGGACAGCATTTAGGTTGGGCACAGGTGCGGCTCTAGCCCACGGCATTTATAAAATATTTTTTTCTCGTTAATGTTTACAGATAGACCCCCTGTGCATTAAGACTTTCGATTGTATATGATTACACCTGCTACATATTATTAATTTACCTCTATATCTGATACACCCTGTATATGGCGCTTTGACTGTCAAAACTGCTCATCATTTGGACAGATGTCTGTTCGGCCGCATCGGCTATGCAGGTAGGACGTTTATTGGGGTACTTGTACACTACGTGTAAAAAAACTTGGCAATTATGGACTGAAAGAAAAATTAACTAACGAAGAAATAGGTTTTGGACAAAATATTAGTATATGTGCCGAAAATGATTGCGAAAATACCTTGTGACCTTTGTTCATAAAGTTACACATGGGAAATTGTATGTTGCAGTAGAAAAAAAGAGCCCGTTATAAAAAGTGTAAAAATGGAAATAATACATTAAAAAAGGAGAGAAAACAAGAAACTAAGATTTAACTGTAGATTTTTTACATTATAAAATGCATCATCATACCAATAAATCAGTATTTCGGCACATTCGACAGACGGAAGTGAATTAGGATAATCACTGTAACCGCAAACAATCCTCCAAGGAAATCTTGCTCCAGACACTTCCCGACGATATTTGAATGTCCGCACGCCATGCCTTTCCAGGAATCCGTAGTCTACACCTCTAGTGGAATGCTAGTGATCCATTTTACAGGACAGATACTTCACGAAACGACGCTGCACCTTTTCAATGCTCAGTTGGAGGTGGATGTAATCTAGCGACCAAACCCTAGATGCGTATTCCATTTTACTCACAACAAAGCTGAAGTATAGTGTTTTAAGAAGGGATACGTCACTAAAAAATCTGATTGTAGAAGCAAACCTAAAGTTTTTGATGCAGCAACGTACAAATCAGCGATGTGTTCCGTAAAACTTAATCGGGAATGAAATAAAGCCTCCTGATCTCTAACAGTGTCAGCTATTTGGAGATAAGTATCACGTACTGAGTATATTGAGCTGATGTAATTAATTTGTCTCGTATAAGTAACATTTACTGACATTTAATGTAAGAAGCACCAGCTGGAAATATGGTCTAAATAATGATTCAGATGAGCCACATCGTGTGCATAAGCGAGTTCTGGATAGGGTAGAGACATCGATAAATCGTTTATGAAAGGTACAAACTAGAGAGGGCCAATGCGATCCTTGTGGTACTCCGGAAGTTGGGATAAAATCAAATGATTTTATAACCATTGTAAAAAAAAAACAGCGAACTCTATTAGTTAAATAAGAACATAAAAGTTGCAGAAATAAAATTACCCAAAGAAAAACAGTTTGTCGAGCAAAATTCCATGATCAATGACGTCAAAGGTCAGTGTGGAAGACATAAACCTGACCTTGGAAATCAAGTTGTTCACATAAATATTGGCATACAACTGACAAGATTAATTCTTAATTTCTTCTCTTGGTTTTTAGGTCATAAATATTGAAAACATGAATGAATCTACAACGTTTCGCCTTATTTCAAACCTTTTTTCATTTATTTTTTTTTCAATATTTATGACCTAAAAACCAAGAGAAGAGGAAATTAACAATTGTATACATGGTCAAGAAATGAAGCTTTAACATTGAGAAGATTAATGGAAGTTTGAACTTTCGTGAGTTAAGCTGAATTGGCAACAACGATATCACTCTTGCATATAGACCGGATTCTGCTGAACTTATTATAAAAGTATGAGTTCTTAGTTCTCTATTTCTGTCGATAATAATCCATTAGTTTTGAGTCCAAAATTATGGCTTTAGAGAACCATATCGGATAACAAGTTCAGAAAAGGCATATTTACTGGTATAGAGAGGTATCAAAACTTGATAAAAATACGCATAGAAGTTCAAGAGCAGAATTGACATCATTGTGGTTCTCGAGAAATGACCAATCAGTATTAAAAAGATCGGAATATAATTTGACTAAATCATACCGATTGGGGGAAACGCAGATTGATGTAAGAGATAAAGATAGCGCAGGATGATAAGGATATTTCTGTTAATATTATGTCCGGTGTTGTTTATATGTCGCGCCATACTAGATAGTTCAAGTCTCGCATTACCACAATTCACTCTGTTGGTTAAATATGATTTCGATGGCACGTTTCGTATATCTAGTGTAAATATGTTCATCTTTTACACAGTGATTTTGAGTTGTATCTTTTTTTTTGTGTTCTTCAGAGTAATTTTATATTTTATTTGCGGTTTCTTTCATTTAATTTCGGAACTTTTCCCATGCCTTTCCTTGCAGTTACCTTCATTATTCTTCTCTGTTCACATTTTTGTTCTGCCTTTCGATTTAAATAATCCTTTCATAGCATTTTTTTTATCTTTCTAACTTCAACTCTAATTTAATCGCAGCACATAATAGTGCACTTCTTCCCATTTTGTTTTACTTAACTCACGCCCCAATTTATTCCAGTATTTTAACTTTGTATTGTCATTTAATGATGAATATAGTTTTATGCTCGTTTTTATCTTTCGCCTTCAACAAACTAATTTCAGGCACTTTCCTCGGAAACTGGCGAGGCCGATCGTGAACGATTAGAAGTACCGAGAAGACGACCAGTTTATGGTCATATCTAACAGACCAGACATCATGACGTCTTTATTAAACCATTGTACGAACCGAATAAATTGGCGATCTGGCCTAGCGTAGCGCCTGTAGTTTGATGTTGTGGACGAACTGTACTTAAGATGGATCGTGGGACAAACACAACAAAATAAAGCGATGAATAAGATATATACCTTGATACAGAACGATAAAAACGCACGAGTCAAGTGATTAAATTGCGCAAGCAACTCCTGGATTTGCAAAGAGAATACGACACCATCATAAATATTGAAGAGGCTATCGAGGATGACACTGAAGCCTGTCTAAGGAACTGAAGTGGTTATCGATTTAGGAGAAGAAATCTAGTCACACACATCCAGATTCTTTATATGCGGCACGGACTTGATATATTACATGTTTAAAAGCAATGTTAGAAAGAAATTCTACTTCATTCACTTTCGCACAGATCTGATGTTAATGCGTGCCTATCTTTATTTTTATATATAGGAGGTATTTTTCCAAACAAAAAAAAATGCATTTATATTAGCTTGAATAATTCACTGAAGGAGATAGGATATTACCTGTGATTTTCTTCTACTTCCTATTAAAATATGATTTTTACATCTTTTTTTTTATATAGATTATAAAGTCCTTTATTACAATAGTTTACACTTTTTTTTTATAATTTTAAGAACAATTTTATTTTATAAAATTAAAAACTGCACTTCTTTCTTAAGTAATTATCCAGTATTAATTTTGTCATGTTTAATACGTACAATTCGTAGTTTTTAAAGAAATTGTTGAATACTAATCAAATTTTAAAGTATTGTAGTTGACGACACTGTTTGACCTAATCATTTGTTATGTTTAAAATGATTTATTTTTATTATGCTTCTATTTATGCTCAATGTAAATCCATGTGTGAAAAAGAAATATTAAAAATACAACCAGCGTTTTTTTGTCTTTTTCTGCCAAACCTTAAAAATTGGCCCAAATAAATCTAAAAATTCTCCTAATCACAAGTTATATTTATTCGAAGTAGGATTCGTTCCACCATTTAATTATGATTTGTTCGCAAAACGAAAATCATGATGAAAATCACTTGATTATTAAAAGTAACGTGTTACTATAAAAAATAACTGCTAATATTTCGAATACCCCGCTCTACAGCAAAGGTGACAACATATCGTGCCGATATATTGCGACACCGTACGACTAACTGACTTGAGACTAAGCTTTGTTTTTTGTGTGCTTGGAAGCAGAACTCTATTGACGGTATCAGAGTCTAACTGAGAAGCGTCTCAGAGTTGGATTTAAAGATGTACAAACAAACGCGCTCATGCAATATAACCTTAATTTTATTATTTACTATTGTCAGATTGTCACAGCTATTAGGAACAGGAAAAGTAAAAATAATTTTTCAAATTAATGAATCTAGACTCTACAATAAAAATGCATCATATACTAGTATTTATGTACCTACCAAGTTAAGTTTTTAAAATATGATGATCGTTCTTTACATCAATCACATTGGTATCGTTATATTATCTATTTCGTGCATTTCGATGCAGTTATAAGTCAGATTACATTTACAAATGGACAGTTTACACAACACGGTGTTACATGCCAGTGGTTTTGTTGCGCGAATTGCTCGTTAATTGTCGGACCCTCGGACCGCGCAGCAGGAAGAGCACTCTTTGTGATTGGATCTGCTTGCTCTAAACAAACAACACACGCAAAAATATGCTCTAAAATACAAACAAACGCGTAAAATTCCTCGGATCTGCTTAGATCAGACAACAAACAAACCTACTGCTTTATACGACCTGTCGAATCATGAGTTCCACGTGTTCACCGCTGGCGCCACTTACTGGACTTTTTTGGATTGTGACAGCTCAAAATGTCAAATCTAATTTAAATAAATGTCATATTGACAAGTACCAAAAGTTAAAATTTCTCAAAATTAAATATAATAATATTTAAATAAATAACCTGTTTGTTTCGTTAAAAGCCCCGCTATTAAGGTTCTTAAAGTAGTTTATTATTTAGTTAATAGTTTTTTTTACTATTTAGTTTTGATATAAACCAGGTTGTCATCAGCTGTGTATTCATTACTATCATTTTGACGTGTCAAGAAAGTAGTTCTCATGTTCTCAAACGTCATGCAGATGTCGCTACTTATCGGAATCTGGTGTAACATTAAATCTAGATTCAATTCAATGTAAATTTGAATGATTCGTCAAGGCGTATAAAGCAAACTGTCTTGTGGTCGTGTTGCGAACAAGCGCAGACAACCGTATTGGCAAGTATAACTTCAAAAGTACCAGTTAATAAAATCACCGATTACTGCAGTCCTATACTTCTTGGTAACTGGTATTCACGTATCCAGCCATTCGTTACGTTGGTTACTATTTAGCGCATTATTGCATTCGTGGCGCCATCTATCACATAATTGTGGAGATACTTGGAAAAATGTGAAACAATTATGAAGATATCTGCAATTGGTTTTCTACTGCAAAAAACATTTGTGGAACTTTTCTATTGCTTACGTCCCGAAATGTTACCAAAATTGTTGCTAAATGTTTCTGTTGCCATAACAAATTTCTAGCTGAGTCCTTGATGGTCCTTAATAGATATTTCAGATAATTATATTTCTTATTTATGGCAACAAAAGCGAACAGCATAAGGAACAACAAGTGCCTCAATGTTGATTTAAAATGATAGGGTATTTCTTTGTCCTTTCTTTGACAAGGACATTGATAAATTGGAACATATTTATCGTACCCTTTCGACTATAGATAGTTGTCAATACAAAATTGTATATTTGATGGCATATTTCGAATTTTGTAAGATATTTGTTTTACTTAATAAATGTAATAATTATCAATAAATTATTTTTTATGATTAAAAAGTACTTGCTACATTCTATCACATTTTATTTTTAAATATCCTTCAAAAAGAACGTGAATGTGTCGGTAGGTATATATATAATTTTTATATTGCTTTTGTTGAATATACATATCGCGGGTTTACTGCAAAAAGTAACTAAGTCGAAATCGAGATGATGTGATTAAAAAGCTACTGTTACTTCGTTAACACAGTTGCAAGTGAAATACCAACATTTACTAAAATGTGAATATAGAAAATCTTACAATAATTTTTTACTTCATTACAAGCAATTTCTATAAATATGACTTGGTCACTTTTTGCAATAAGCCCACTACACATGTGTATTTAAAAGACAGTTGCTACTCTACAAAAATTCAAATAAAAATAGTATAGCATTATTGTGTATATCAGAATAGCAATTACCCAATTTACGTTATAGAGCAAAATACAGTGAATAGCTACTCGTAAAAGCTTAAAATAGATATTAATTGAACATGATACTTAAAGGAAGATTATTCATACTCATGAACGTTGATTTATAATATATATATTCATGTCTATTCCGTATCACATCGCAATCATTTAGCGATCATTGTTAGATTTTTTAACGCATCTAGTATTTTTTTAACATATTTTTTTGTGTTTCTCCACAGACTCTTATCTAATAAGCATACAAATATATTTAAATTAGTCCGCTAACGACTATCCACGTTTAGCGCCATTTACTCACTTACTTAAAACAGAAATATGCATTGATATGATCGATATTTAATAGCCGATATATTTTTTTTTCAATCTAATTTCAATAAATCTCAGTTATACGTTATATGTATATTAACTTGTCCTATCAAAGCAAAGTTTGTCATTTGTCACGCACGATATCCGTTTATTATCAAATCTGTATAATAAGTAAAATTATTATGCGGACGAACCACAAATAAAACATAATTATCAACGGTTTTCGACATTGCATTGAATCAAAGCCTTTGCTTGTTATTATTTACAGACTTGAAACGAGTCACGTTTCGCGCCAGCGATTCCAAAACTATTTAGGGGTCGTGTGTTCGTTGGGCAGTTAAAGTGACATATTTGTGATATTTGATTATAACAAACCTTTTATTATTTAAACACGCGATAAAGCCCCGGTTACGTTTTTCTAGGAATAGAAAGCTTTGTATATTTTTAACTTTGTTAACTTTGAAAAAAAAGTAGATTTCCATATGTAGGTTTAGTTGGTTAAAATAAATTATCTTTCATATATAGTACCATTAAAGAAGTATAAGGTGTTGATAATTATTGCATTGCACCCGTCAAACGAAATTATTAAGTAATTAAGTAATTAAAGTAAGTACACTGGATTAAATTTTCACCATGCACGCAAAGAAAAATATATTTCCTAAATCTTGTCGAGGAAGTAAAAAAAAGCTCCTTATTCTCCTATAAATTGCCTTACATATTATGTAAATTGCCGGGACTTAAACAATTGCCCCTGCTTTAGTGCGTCTGACTGCTGGTCGTGGCGGTGGTGTTCTCAAGAACAAAAAGCGAATCAACGTACCAATTCAAGGTTTCGTGCGCAGCATTCTTGAGTGACGTTTGCAGCATCTCCGCTTATGCCAGCAAACCGACCGTTTAAAACAATCTCTCGCAATGGACCCACCTCCTCGGATATCGTTGAATGTGGACGAAACGTGACGAGGCAAATTACCTTGCAATACACCTAGGGGGAACGAATTCTGCGAAGAGATGGATTCTTCTGCTCTAATAGACCGCTTATACTTGTGTTCGTAAGGCAGAGAATGCTTTATTCGTCTTGTTTAAGGTTTTTTAAAGGAAATTATATTTATTATGCATATTATACTATATGTATACATATATAAAATATTGTATTTTGGTAGAAAAGAAAATATTATTTGTTTTATTATATGCTACATTTTAACATTTTATGCTAAAATAATCCCTTGAAGATATCAATTATGGTGTGATTTATAATCAACCTGAATGACATAAAAATGTATGAGTTTAGTTTATATATAAAAAAGATACGAATTCAAAAAGATCATTTAAGTTATAGATTACCTTAGCAACCAAATAGGATTTTAAGAGTTTTTTTTGACGTTAGTTAACTTTTTCCATTCCTTCAGGTTTTGATGGGTACCTATTTATATCTGATTAGGAGAAAACCTATACAGGGTATTCCACGTAACTGGTTCATTAAAAGTTATTATGTTCTATTATTACTTATATTTGAGATTTGTCACCAGTATCTGTTCGATTGAACTATAAATGAAAGTACCTTAACTAAAATATCACTTCCGGTTGACCAGAAATGGATGTTCAACTTTCTTATTTTTAAATAGAAAATAATATAATTTTTATTCATTTTGGATTCTACAACTATAAATACAGCAGTTTTCATTAGCTATCTCTATAGCTACATGTTGCCGTTTTTGGGTTATTTAAGTTTTTCTTTTTTTTTTAGTCATAAGATATAACTCTAAGAAACGGTAAGCACACATTACATTCTAACATACAGGGTGTTCAAAACTGAGGAACAAAGTGACATATTTCAAATGCAGAAAACTCTTTTTTTTAAATAGAACACCCTGTATTTTATTCGAATTAAGAAGTAAATATCATCCCCTATCACTTTATATCAGCATTCCTTAGACCTATCTTTAATAGATTTTGAGATATGAATCACTTTTCTGTAAACAGACTAAAGTAGCCCATCTTGCGTGTTTGTAGCTGCAACATGTAGCTATAGAAATAAGCTAATGAAAACTGACGTATTTACAGTGTGTAGAATCCAAAAAAAATGAATAAAAAATATATCATTCTATTAAAATAACAAAGTTGACATTCCATTTCCGGCAACCGGAAGTGATATTTTGGTTAGGTATTTTGCATTTATAGTTCCAATCGAACAGATTACGGTGCCAAAATTTTCAATATAAGTAATATGTAATAGGAACATCATAACTTTAATGAAGCAGGTACGTGGAATACCCTGTATACATTCAGTCTTTCAAAAGAAATTCGGAACTGGTCACCAGCCCTTGTGTAGTATTGATAAAACTCATTATTCTCATAGAATTCCTTCTGGTTTGAATACATAATAATATTTATAATAATATTTAATAATAATAATAATATTTATTTGCCAAACAGCATGCAGCCAATAACAAGGCAAAAACAATTTCAAATTACAAAGATAGTAAGAATACAAAAAATAGAGAACAAATAATACAGAAATTACTGTACGAATGCGCATGAAATAAAATCCAATATAACATTACAACACTAAAGCAAAGATCATGCAAGTAACAAATTAATAGAACATTTTTACTTGTATAACTAGGATTTAAAGTACTTAACCTTACAATAAATTTAAAACTTAAAAAGGAAGAAAAGAGAATAAAATTAGTCTGTTAAAAGGAGCTCCTGAAGGGAACAGTGAAAAATATCACACTTGTTGTACTATGTTGTACAGATGAATGTAAGTGTGTAATATATAAACCAGTTAATGTGAAAATGTTAAGTACCTTAAATAGTTGTCTATAAGAATGAGTATATGTGTCACATTTACTATAATAGAAATTAAATTAAAATACTTTTTTGAATGGTAAACACATCTTGTGCAACAGGTGAGCCGCCCCAGAAGCATATCCCATATTGCAATTTACTCTCGACCAAAGCATAATACACAAAATTGTTCTTTAGTTAATATATATTTTAGATTACGGAAAAGATATGTAGTAGAATTTGAAACTCATGACGAGAGATTGTTGACGATGGATGAATACTTAAGTTGTTGTTTGGGCTATTTCCATCGTTTATTGCCGTCATCAGGGTAGCTGTTTCTTGCAAAACTCATTATTTTTCTTGTGTGAGATCCGAACTCGGTCTCGAAATTCCGAATATTTATTAATCTAAGATTTAAACTTTTGACCCCCCAATTGGCTGAGCGTCAATGCACAAAATTGTAGTGAGAAATTCAAAATCCAGTGAATAGTTTTTGAGATATTAAGAAAAAAATTAAAATCGTAAAATTCTTATTTTTTGTCTAATACGTTTATTTGGAAAGATAACGGAAAACGAAAAAAGAAATCTTTTAAGGCAACTTTTTATTCTTTATCACAGGGTGTTATAAAAGATATAATACCACGTTTCGTACCTACATTGGTGACCATCTTCAACTTCATTGTTTTAAATACACATCAAAGGCCAAAATGGCATCCTTAGAGAGAGAGAGAATGTTTCTCTTTTTTGTGATATAAGACTTAAGGCTGTTGTTTTAAAAAATGACAAAGTTATAAGTGAAAAACTTGTTTCTCAGGGAAGGCCGTGGCTAACAATAGTTGAAGTCGGAAATAATCGTCTTTTACTACCGTTTTTTTTTTTTTGATGTCAGGTCCACCAAATTTATTTTTACATTTTTACACATTATACAGTTATAAGTAAAAAACTGTTTAAACTGTTTGTAACCCAAGAAGAAAAACTAATAGATAAGTAAAATTCAACTGTTAAAACTTTCAAGGTGTATGATATTTTAATAGCAACAAAAGTAGAATCTATTTGCACAGTCGCTGCAAATAAATTCTACTTTTGTAAAAAAACAATAAACGGAGCAACAATTATAACTAAAGAAAAAAAGAAGAAAAGGTATTTTAACAACAATAAGAAGAAAAACCCAGTAAACTAAACTAAACTAAACTAAACTAAACAGTAACCACGTTAGCACTTACAACAGATGCGCAATTAAACCAGCTTCATTCTCAAGACACAGATAGCACCGTTCGACAGTCGATACTACAGGGCGACTTAATACAGCCTGTGGAATTCTTCTAAATGTTTGCAGTACAGCTGCACGGAGTTCAGCCACATTGTCAAAGGTTTGCTGGTAAACCTTGTCTTTGATATAACTCCAAAGAAAAAAATCCGTCGATATTAAATCCGGCGATCTAGCTGGCCAGTTCACAGGTGTTCGAATTCCTATCCATCTACATATTCGGAAATCTCGTGTTTAAATACAGCTTGTGTATTGTGTGGCGGAGCACCATCTTGAAGCAACCATATATCTCATATTTCTGCCAGAGGTAGTCCATCAAGAATTTCTTCAACATCATTTTTGTAACAATCGAAGATATGCTTTTGATGTAAGTGTACGTTCGAAAATGATAGGAACAATTAAACGGTTGCCTAATATTCCACACCATACGTTAAAACCGAAGCGGACTTGGTGTCTAGATTCTCTTTTTAAATGGGGATTTTCAATTGCCCAATAGTGACGATTATGTCTATTAAATACACTATTGTTGATGATAAGTCTAGTTTCATCCCGCCATAGAATTCTCGTAGGAAATTCGAACACGCTCCTGATATGTACGCGTGTAACCACTCACAAAATGTTTGCACCTTTTGCTATCGCCTTCTTTAAGTCTGAAAATGCGCCCCTTTGAAGGAATGATACTTGTGTTTCTTTAAAAATCAAGTAGCAGTCGATTTTTTATTCCAGTTTTCATAAGCATATCTCTCTGGTTAACACTGATGGGTTTTCCACAACTTGTTTGCAATACAGTGTTCTCATTTACACTAAATGAGTTATATTCTTTTAAATTTTCTGTTCAAGGTTTTTCTGGATATTGGTTCGCATACATTCTTTCCGGCTGCTACCACATTTTTGTGCGCCAAAATGAAACTCGACAACGTGTCAAAACTTTTCGGCTTATTCTAACTGTGCATTATGCCCGTTATATCACCAACTTTAAACACTTAACTTGCAATATAAAACTACACAGGTTTGGTATTTTCGCGGTCATTAGCCACAGACCTAACCTTGAGAAAACCATTTTTTGCTTGATTAACTCTCTTATTTTTGAAAACAACAGCCTTAACCTTATTCATAGAAAAGAGAAACGTCAGCTCTCCCGAGGATGGCATTTTGGCTATTGAGTGTGTATTTAAAAACATAAAGTTGAAGATATTCAAATGTATGAAACGTGGCATTTTTTTTAAAACCATGCGATAATATAATTTGCTTCATTAAAGAGATATTTTTTTCGTCTTGTCTATCTCTTCAAATAACTTCAATTAGACAAAGAAATAAAATTTTCACTATTTTCACTTTTTCCTTAATATCTCAAAATCTAATTTTCACGATATTTTGAATTTCTTCAACACATAATTGCTAATTTTTCTCTAATTTAACTACCTTTTCTATCTTTCACGTTTACGAAATTCCCCATTGCATGGAGCCCTTATCTGACACGCTGTATTGTACAGTTTAGTGCATTGGTACTAGAATCTGCAATGTGGTACTTTACTTTTTAGGGTAAAAAAACAATGGTTAAGACTAACTACAAAAAGCCAAGAGGCTGCAGTGTTTTCGAGACTCCCGTCAGACGATTCTCACCACAACAAAAACAAGGGTGTGTGTAATATTTAATACAACATCTTATACAGGGTGTATCAAATTAAAAAGTAATTTTGCTTGGGTGTTAATACACGGCATATTAAAGCCGCAACCCACCGAAACCGGATTTCATCATTACAAAATAAAAAAAAGTAAATTTAGAGCCAAAAATTCTTTAGTCCGGCCTGATGAAAGAAACGTCATGTTAACACCCGCTAAACTGTGTATTATGTATTAAATATAGCACTCATTCATATCTTAATGGTATGCCGTAGTTTCATTTTAACGTCATACTGAATAAATAAGGCCCTTGTGAAAATTTAGCAAAACTGAGGCATTGTTAAATTCTTGTTTATAAAATAACAATTCCTTTTTTATTAAGAGCATTCTACATAGTCTACAAGTATTATTTATATATCCTGATAAGACGTTCGGAGTTTCACCGAATGCGACTTCAGTAGTTACAAAAACGTAAATATTTTTCTTTGCTTTGTCTAATCGAGAAGTTAGTGTTAATAAACGTACCACATGAATTCTGAGTTATTCTTTTGATTTATTGTAATCAAATAACGCAAAATGAATGAATCGAATTACACAAAATAAATTGTAGATACGAAAAATTGCAAAGACGCCTTTTTAGTATTATATCGCGCGGAAATGAATCTATACTATTCCCACGCTTTTGCCGATGCATCAAGCTTCGTTTTCTTATATGAAATCATGATGGTCCTGCAAAGGATCGTTTGTTCGTGAGACGGAAGAATTTAAATAAAATATCTTTTAAGTGGCTTGCACTCCAAGCGCGATCACACAAAACTAACAGCGGTAATGGCTGAATGATAGTGGTATGTGGGGGTATACTCGGGACAGCATTTTAGGTTGGGCACAGGTGCGGCTCTAGTCCACGGCATTTATAAAATATTTTTTTCTGTTAATGCTTACGGCATTAATAGACCGCCTTGTGCATTAAGACTTTTGATTTATATGATACAGCTGCTACATATTATTATATTTACTATATCTGATACACCCTGTATAACACAATCGTTGGTAATTTCACGTTCACTGTTGAAGTTACCTGAAATAAGTAATTGCAGGGAAATTTTGAATTTCGTCACTTATTACTAAAATAAAAACTGTACTTCCTATATGAATTAATTCACGCAATTATTGATAATTATTGCGCTTCAAAAAGAAAACTGAGGTAATAAATTTCTTTCTTCCATTTCAACATTTGATCGCATACTTCTTACATTCTTCTGCGTGTCGTATTAAATGTCAGCAATGAAAAAGTGGATATCAAGAACGGTACACTTGCGTTTTCATTACCTCGCCGGATTGCAAACAGCCAGCGTTATAGCTTCTACAGTTCACGCGAGTTTATTGGGATTCTGTGCATATCCAATTTGGTTCGAATTGTCGCTATACTCGCGACAAATAACTCATGTATCTCGTATACCTATCTCCGTAAAACGCGAACACCTCAGCGGATGGCAGTCATCCGTATAGGAGTTTAGCTAATCTACCAATCGCGAGCGTGACTGAGCTTTTCTGCGGTTTGCCAGAGCAGGATTGAGGCGGTTTTTTGTGCGTAGAGATGATGTGCAGACAAGATTTATGGGAATATTAAGTGGACAGATGGTCACCGCATTATCTGATTGTAGATGTAAAAAATAATATTTTATTGTCCGTCTATTATGCGTCAAGTTTTTTTAACCGATTACTACATTTAATATAAGGATATCACTGAGTGCAGCGATTTAATTCATATTAGAAAAGATCATGTTCAATTGGTTTCAATGTCCATTCTTTTTTTTTTTAAATTAATAGGCCAGGTATTGCAAATAGACTTTATTTCTAGGATATGTAAATAGCAATTGGCGAATGGTGAAAAAAAAATAGACAAATTAGACATTAAATTCAAATGAATTTGAATTAACTTCTGATTCTTTTCTGTAGTGTAAATGAGTAATTGTATTCTTCATGTATGTTCATGACAAATTACAAAGATTAATTACTGTTTGAAATTACTGTTCACTAATTCACTTTTTTTGGGGTAAAATTTACTTTTTTTTTATATACCATCTTTTCATTTCGAGTTTTTTAAGTAATCCTTTTTGAATAAGTTGTTAGGTGTCTATCTTACATCTAATATAATATATAAATCTCTTTTATACAAATTACTTTTGATCCTGCGTACTTTGGTTAATAATTCACGCATTTACACGGAGGTGCTGTGTGTTATTTATTTTGAAAATGTTCTTATTTATTTTAAAATATTATCATTTCTCAATTATAACGAATACAAATACGTTCTGTACTTTATAAAACGCATTACAAACACTAGTTGAGTTTTTTTCTAACTTTTTATGTTTGTTTTGCTAATTTTTTTTCCATCCTCTTAGTTTTCACGAAGCCATTGGTATTTATGCATTACGTGTCCTAAATTTAATCTGTAATAGTATAATATTTTTAAATTTAAATCTTTTATGTTTTTGTTTTAATTATGTATATATATATATATTATTTAAATTGTTTATGTCACATTTATCTTTAATAACATTACTGTCATTTTTAATTTGCTACGGTCCTTTATTTATCTTTTAGTGATAGTATTTTTCATGTTTAAAATTGTTATTTCTCTAATATTAAATTTATGATTATTGTCTAATTGCCTATTCCATTTTGGTTAACGTTGTACATTTTTATATCATTAGTATTTTCTATGCATAAATTCAATTTAGATTGACCATTATCACAGTCCTGGCAGTTTATTCTGTAGATATATTGTATTAGTTTGGCTTTAAGCCTCTACAGGACCTTACGTTTTCGTAAATAAGTTTAATGAACTGTTAATTTGTTTAGAGTGTTATGGCTTACGCCATTACTTTATCTTATTGTTAAGTAATTAATAAGACGTGAGAACTGAGAAACAAAGTGACATATTTTTAAATGCAGAAAACTCATTTTTTGTTTTAAATAGAACACCCTATATTTTAATTCGAAATTAGGAAATTAGTAAATATCCTTATCATTTTATATCAGCATTCCCTATACCTACCTATAATAGATTTTGAGATACGAACGACTTCTTGTTAAACAGACTAACTAGCCCCCATCTTTAAATGTTTGTAGCTGGCTCTGAATGGGATTAATGTCAAATTCATGTGTTATTCTTTGAGTAACCATACGAGAATGTCGCTGCTCAAATAGTGGTTTCTATTAATATTGCGTTGTACAAAAGTATAATTATGCTTACATATACAAACTCATGGTTTGTCAATGAATTTGACATTAATCCCATTCAGAGTCAGCTACAAACATTTAAAGATAAGGCTAGTTAGTCTGATTAACAAAAAGTCATTTATATCTCAAAATCTATTAAAATAGGTTATAGGAAGTGCTGTAATAACAATATAGACGATATATTTACATGCTAATTTTGAATTAAAATACATGGTGTTCTATTTTAAAAAATGAGTTTCCTGCATTTGAAAATATGTCACCTTGTTTCTCAGTTTTGAACACCCTGTATGTTTAGAATGTGAAGTCCGTGTACTCTTTCTTAGAGTTATATCTACATTCATAACATAGCAAATCTGGAGACTCTACGTACAGTATTCACCGAGATATTAATTTCTGAATAGCTATAGGAATAGCTAAATAGCTAAATAAAAAATTATATCATTCTATATTTAAAATAACAAAGTTGACATCCATTTCCGGTCAACCGGAAGCGACATTTTGAGCAAAATATTTCACATTTATAGTTCCAATCGAACAAATAATGATGCCAAAATCTCAAATATAAGTAAATAATAGAATATCATAAACTTTTAATGAACCACGTACGTGGAATACCTGTATTTCAAGGCCTTTCAAATATTGCGAGTAGAAATTATAATATTCAAACATAAACCAAGCAACTTCAATTCATTGTTAGTAAATTGAATATCTGAAAGATTCATTCAGGGGGGATAGAATCAGTTGAAATTGAATCAAATTATTAATATACTATAGTTTATTTTTTTAAACGCCGGAATGACGTAAATAAAGGGAAGAGCAAACCATATTCGCACAACACCAATGAAATCAGCGACATCTATGTGATATACTTCACATTAGAACAGAAATTGTATGCTCTGAATACGAATATATAATCAAAAGTACATTCGCTGAAGCAAATATTGCAAATATTTGCAATAATAAGATGTACCATAAATCATTAAAATCTCCAATAGAATTGTGGAAGTTAGTTGTTGAATCAAAATATGCTCCTCTAAAGAATGCAACATGTAAATTGGTTTCGATATTTGGCATAACGTATTGCTGCGAATCTCTGTACTCAACAATGAAATTTATTAAATCGAAGCAGAGTTCCCAGCTAACAAATGAACATTTATCTGAGCTTATTCGTACGGCACTAACAAGTTCTGAACCAGATTTTCAACGATTCGCAGTCAAAATATGAACACATACACCAATTGCATCTACCAGTAAAGAATAAAAAAAATTCTATAAGTAAATTTATTGTATTTGTATACCTTAATGTATTTCTTAAAATAAATTATAAATGAAAATAAAGACCGTGAATTTTAATTTATTATTACATTTTTATAATTTAAGTACTATATAATTAAAACGTTTATATCTTTGCAGCTCTCAAAATTTTGAGTTAAGGATTTTTGGCTCTTGTCAGGATAAAGTCTGGCCACCCCTGTTATACACCAATAAAATATGTCAGAAGTAAATTAATGTAAATAAAAAAGTTACAACGCCCTCTACACAATTTATTAGCTACTAACGACAACGAGCGGATTTTAAAGCCGTCTCTGTCTCAGACGACCCAGGAGAAAAATGAGGGAAAAAAGAACACAAATCACGCAGCGCGAAACAGACGGAGAGAAATATGAAGCGAGAAGGAGATGCGGCGAGGAAAGTATAGAGTGTATAAATGTTTATGTACTCCTGTGACCTCAGAAAGTACCGCGGATCCGATATTTTTCATTTCTCCATCGATGTCTGCTGTTCAGTTTGCGTTTCGCGGTTTAACCATTATGATTTAGCATGGAAATGCCCTAGATTATATTTGTATGTAGTGTTTTTGAATGCGTTTGTCTAAAGCGAGGATTGTAAGTTGGTGATGCAAAATTAATGATGAGTTTCCATGTATGGGTGTATGGACAGTAGACCTTTTACAAATCTTTTGCACGATAAATCATTTGATGTAAGCTTTTAAAGCCGTTTTATGGTAGCAATTGTGACCGGTCAAGACTAATGTATGGTCGGTTAGAACGAGGTAGCCATTACAAATGTCGAATTTATTGAAATATTACTGGAATTTCGCCAGAAAACCACGTACAAAGGTACAAAATCGGTCATTACTTATACAAAAGCATACAGGGTGTACAGAAAGAGGTAAATATAATAATATGTAGAACTGTATCATATACAATCAAAAAGTCTTAATGCACAGGGGTCTATCTGTAAGGCATTAACGAGAAAAAAAATATTTATAAATGCGTGCGGCTAGAGCGCACCTGTGCCCAACCTAAATGCTGTCCCAGTATATCTCACATACCACTATCATTCAGCCATTACCGCTGTTAGTTTTGTGTGGATCGCCGCTTGGAATGCAAACCACTTCGAACATTTTATTTAAATTCTTCCCGTCTCGAAAAAACGATCCTTTTCAGGACCATCATGATTTCATATAAAGAAAATCGAAGCTTGATGCATTCGCAAAAGCGCGGAATGTATAGATTCATTTTTGCGCGACATCATAGTAAAAAGGCGTGTTTACAAATTTTCTGTATCTACATTTATTTCTGTGTAATTCGATTCAATTCATTTTGCGTTATTTGATTAAATAAATCCAAAAGAAATAACTCAGATTCACGTAGTACCGTTTATTAACAACTAACTCTCGATTCGACAAAGCAAAAGAAAAATATTTGCGTTTTTTGTAACTACTGAAGTCGCATATCCGGTGAAACTCGAACGTCTTATCAGGATATTAAAAATAATACTTTGTAGACTTACGTAGAATGCTCTTAACAAAAAAGGAATGTTTATTTTATAAAAAGAAGAAATTTAAAATGCCTCAATTTTGCTATTTTTGCAAGGGCAAATTGGCCGATTGGCCATTATTTATTTAGAATGACGTTAAATGAACTTACGGCATACCATTAAGAATAATACTAAATGAGTGCAATATATTTATACATAATACCACGTTTAGCGGGTGCTTAACATGACGTTTCCTTGCATCAGGCCCGGACTAAACAATTTTTGGCTCTAAATTTTACTTTTTTTTATTCTTTAATGATGAAATCCGGTTTCGGTGGGTTTGTGCTTTATATGTCGTGTAGTTAACACCCAAGCAAAATTTATTTTTTTATTTGATACACCTTGTATATACTTATTATTTATTTACTCGATGAGTAAATTGTCATCACGCAATTAATAAGAAATTACTCTTGTTAGCGTATATCACGCGGGTTTCAAGAAAGAAATACGAAAGTCATGTTTGCAATTAGCAAACGAGTAGCAGATAATCATTTCATGCTTGGAACAAACCATTTCCTATGTCTACGAGATCCTTTTACGCTCTGCTAGTCGGGCAGTAAAGTTGCGAATTAAAGGTGAAGTCGTACGATCTTGATTTCTAAAAGGCAGATGTTTATAAATTATCTTGTCACTATGATGATGAAATTTTCGATCGGAATATATTGTGCAATTGATATGAATGAATCGCATTGTATCATTTTTATATCTAACCCAACAAATGTTCTTTGTCTTTGAATTAGATTTCGTTACGAAGAGTGGCAGATCCAAAATCCCTGGGAGTACGATGTAGGCAATCATATTTCTATAAAAGATGTAAGAATATAGTATTTGGGGGGCATTACTGTTACATTTAACATCAGCTTCAGAAAAATAGATTTATCATAACGAATGGCTTTAAATTTTATGCGGAAGTTCATTATAAGAGTGGAGATTATGTATTCAAACAATAGACTCTGTATACAGGGACATAACATCCATAGAAAATTTCCAGGTGTTAGAAAAATTACGAAGTATTTTTCCTGATATACTCGGAATATTCACTGGGAAATTTCAGTTATAGCTGAAATTTACACAGGAAAATTCAGTTAGAATTGAAATTTCCACAAGAGAATTCTATTAAGATTGAAATTTCCACAGGAAAATTCAGTTGAAATTGAAATTTTCACAGGAAAATTCTGTTAAAGCTGAAATGTCATTAGAAAAGCTACTTTTTTTCGGAGTATTTTTCCCGAGCAGGAAAAGTATGTAAGAGCTGTTATTCTTGCAAATCTACTACTGATTTGTGCTTTCGGAAAAAGGTTATTTCTAAACTCAAGGTCAGAAACAGTACACAGAATATAATTTTAGATTTTGAAGATAGGTTTGCATTTTATTTTTGGTATTTGATGATCAAAGAATTTGATATATATTAATATACGAACGTAAAAGTTAAACGCAAGGCATGACATTAAAAAACAGGATTTTAAGAAAACTGTTTATTTATTAAGTATCTATTGACAAAAGCATGAAAAACGCAACTTCTTTGTAGTGGACCACTAACCTGAAAAGAAACCAAACTGAGTACATGTCGATTTGCTATGCAATTTGGATTTGTAATAGCAGAATATTGGCCGAATTTATAAATTTCATTGAATTTATCATTTAAGAATTCATATTGAACTACCGCTAATTAAAACACATTTGAAATGATGCGAATCTCGTTACAAAGGAACACTCTACCTGGTATTAAACATACATGACAACGCTGTTGTACGTACATTTGCGCGTCCGGTGCTTGATGTGGATAGATTTTTGGACATGAGCCGTGTCAAATATGCATAATTTACCAACGATCGCTTACAGTTCCATAGGGTCTCTGTAGACTACTATATGTATGTCAGCAACATGTACAAGAATATCCAGCAATCTACAGAATGTTTTGTGCAGTTATGAGTGAGACATGACAAATTAGTGCAAATTCGACACGGTTCCAACCCAGAATGACGTGCGTGATAAGTTAAAATAGAAGAAATGTAATGTTTTGATGGCATTAATATCATACCTCGTGTCCATCAATTTAATTCTAGTTTTCATTGATGAGTGCCAATGCTTTCATAAGAGTAATTACTTTCTTCTTTGAACTTGCGAAATATGTACTCTTTGTCCCAGCATCCGGATGGGTGTTCATTATGTAACGCTGTACAAACTCCAATGTGCAGCTAAGTCTTTTCGGATATTCCATGTTTAAAATATAATATAGCGCGTAGCACTGCTTTAACGATGGCAAAAATTTGTCGGGGCCTGAGATGTGTGATATGCATTTCGTTTACGGTTTTGCCAATGGAAATTCGCGTGCTGCTAGACGTCTTTATAAAGAACGATACCCGAATCGTATCATCCCGCATCTTTCAATATTTGTCCGTCTTCGCCAACGTCTTAGTGCAACGGGAAATTTTAAAAAACGGTCGACTGACAACGGGCACCCATCTACAGTGAGAACTCCACAAGTTGAAGAAATTGTACTAAATGAAATTGAGAAACATCCTACTACAAGTACCAGAAAAATTGCGTTTGCTTTAAACATTAGTCAGGCCACAGTTTGGAGAATATTGAAAGATCAACTGTTGTATTCATATCACATTCAACGGGTGCAGGCACTTTTGCCGGCAGATTTTCCGCAAAGAGTGGCTTTTTGTCAATGGATGCAACACAAAATCGCACAAAATCCTGACTATTTGGCTCAAATATTCTTCACCGAGAAGGCTCTCTAGAAACGCGATTATTACCTAATTTTCATGATAATCACATATGGGCCGAAGAAAATCCGCACGAACTAGTGAATGCCCGTCATCAACATCAATTCTCTGTCAATGTGTGAGCCGGAATTGTTGGAGATCACTTGGTAGGTCCACATTTTTTGCTGGAAGAAGTTCCGTTGCAATTAAGATTACAAATGTATTTTATGCATGACGGTGCTCCAGCGCATTTTAGTTTAGTTGCTCGCGAGTTTTTGGACAATACGTATCCAGATCGGTGGATAGGACGGGGAGGTCCACAACCGTGGCCTCTTCGGTCTCCAGACTTAAATTCTTTGGCCTTTTTTCTTTGGGGTCACCTTAAATTATTAGTTTATACGACTCCCATTGAAAATGTCGATGATTTGAGAAATCGTATTATCGCAGCTTTTCAAACAATTCGAAATACCCCTGGCATTTTAGAACGGACTCGCCAGTCAATACCACGGAGGATAGAAGCTTGTATTGCAGTTGGAGGCGGTCATTTTCAACAGTTAGTATAAGTTAATTTTGTTTTACTAATTATTTTGTTAATTTATAATAAAAACATTAATTATGTTAATTTACTATTAAACATTGTACAACTTTAGAACTAAGCGATTTTGGACATATGTTCTTATGAACTTTTATGATCAAAATAACCCCAGGAATCAGCGCTTAAAGAGTGTCGCATATATTGAGGATCACCCTGTATCGCTCTTCTTTCGTTTGATTCGGCGGTGATCTTTGGCACTCTTCGTTATCATCACACATCGCCTCTATATCCGTTCACTCATTATCAAGTATGTAATTATCAACATCACCGTTGCGAAAGCCGCTGCGCAAGATAATTTCAAGCATACATAAGCGCAGTTTTGTTTTCGTTTAGTTGACATTTGTAACGTGTGCATTGTTATACAGATATGGGAGGTGTTTTTGATGTTCTTTCTTATTAGATGAGTCGCGAACTCCGCGCTGCACAATGAAATCGAGACGATAAGGGGAGTTGCAATTTCTGCAGAGACGGTAAGCTTCCACGTATAGGAGCTTATCGGGACCGTTTTTCGCATGCACACGCAACAAGTAACGAGTGATAATGAAATGCCTTTGTATGCAAGTCTACAATCTGGATTTAAATGCGTATATACATATATGTGTTTGATCTGTTACCTTTCGCAAATAACAACGCTCACAGTCTTTGTTTTCTTTCAAACCCCTCCTTCGGAGTCATGGCTTTAGTTTATCAAACTTTTTATCAACTTATTTAAATGATTTGACTGAGCAAATTTGACGATAGTGCCTATACTTAGGAAGAAATACCAATAGAATTGAATCCACTGATTGTATATGGATCTGCTTCATGACTGATGACATGATAGTTTGTTTTATACGGCCTGACGAATCATTCAAATTTACATTAAATTGAATGTTACACCATATTCTGGTAAGCGGGCATATCAACATGAGATATGAGAACTATGTACTGTTATGTACACTGACTTGCAATAAAATCGCGTACAACTAGTTTTACCTATGGTGAAGGCGAATCTCTTGTGACGTTTACTTTGACATTACTTCATTTAAATTAAAATGTCAAAGATATGCGAAAGCGACAAAATATTAATATTATCAAAATTGGAAGAGGGCTATGCAATAAGAGATGTAGCTAATGCATAGAATAACCTGACTAGAATGGTAACTCTCATACGCTAACTCGGACTGCGTTTAGTGACGCCTACTGACTATTGTCGTTACTAAAATCGTTTTGGCGGGCGATTTAAATGTTCGTATAGTACTATTTATTCCTTTATGTTTATGATTTAATTTATAAAAGAAAACACGTGATCTTTTAATAGAATATCTGTATTAGTAATACAAGAATACAATAAATTATATATATAAAATACAATTTCCTATAAATTTTCAATTACATAATATATTTTTGGTAATGAATTGATATTCAGGTGCTGCCACATTTGTAGTTAAATTGTTATAGCAAATTCTACATTTCTTAGTGATTGCAAGTAAACGTTTCGCAAAATAACCACATACATAGGTTTTTGCATATAAGGTCAGAATGTTTGCAGAAGGTGTAATTGTATGAGCAATGGTAGGAAAAAGAGGTTGCACATAGTTATTATTATTGCACTTGTTTGCTTTACTACCATTAATAAAATCGCTAAAATTGTCTAGCCCACTATTTGCCAAAGTCATTTCGCAATTTGATCCAATTGACTTATATGACATAAAATTGTTTAATGTAAATGTTTTAAATGATGTTAAAAATGAAGTACATGTCGGGTTTGTGTTTCTTACACCATGACTGCGAATAAGACTAAAGAAATTCTCAACAGCGTCTTGATTAAAGTTCTTGGGTATCATATATGTAAATCCCTTCTTCTGTAAACTTTGCCACAATTGTTCCATTCCGTTTATAGTATGTATCCATTCTTAATAGTAGGAGGATGTGTCCTTTTCTTTGTTCTTAGGCATTCAAAACTCATACTTCGCAATAGATTCTTTGCCTCTTTCCAAAAGTCCAAGTGCTTGGAATTTGGTGTGACAACACAACGCAGCTCATTTTGTGAAGAAGAAGTTTTATTGACACCATTAAAGGAATCAAATAAGGTATCAAAAAACTGTATTACTTCCGCTGTTCCTTCCGCTTCTTTCCAATGGTTCTATTTCTAAAATACAGAGGCAAATGTAAATTCACACTCAATCAAAAATAAATTTAAGCTTACTGTTTTCAGCCAGAAATCCCATCAGTGCTCCCACAGTTCTGCTTAGCACTTGTGTGCATACGCTGACTTTCATTTTCCTCAATTTTTCAGGATAGACATGACAATCTGTTAATTTTGGACAAACTCTCGTTCCTAATCTACTGCTGTCCATTTCATAAAGTTTATGAATGTACTTCCATGATGCTCTTCTCTCCACTCCATTCTTCATAAAACACAGGTCCTTTGTTAATAAATTGTTTCGAATACATTTCAGTAAATGTGAGTAATCAAACAAGGGAATAATTTCTTGGTGATCAACCTCAAAACCAAAAAAAGGTATAAAACCAGAAGCTGGATCATTTCGCTGCGTTTATTCTGCAATTTTCGCAAAATTCTATAAGAGGCCACAAAACCAAGCTAATGCGGGAAAAGATGACGTCAAATAGGTCGTTTTCCGTTAGCAACGGTATTTATTTTACTTAGCAACGACAATTTAAAAAAACAGAAAAGGATAGCCATACGGAATAAATGAAATAGAGCGACATTAGTACAAATTACCGCTTGTAGGGTGCGACTAAATAATGTTCATTGAATTATAATGGAAGTCCCACCCTTCTGAGCTAATGCATTGGTCGGTCTATTCAACTTCTGTTAAAGTCCCAAGAACGCTTATCAAAAGAATAGTGTAAAAAAACTGTATATTCACCTCCAGGTAAATTAAAAGTGACAAGTAACTGTACCTACTGGCCAGTAAACTTATATCAGCTTATATGTTAGTTAATCCAAGGCGTAACTCATTAGTTAATCCAAGGCGTAACTCATTAATCACCGGTTATGACAGATATATGACAGTTAGATTTTTTGCTTGTAAACAAATTCAAATAGTTTTAGTTACAATTTTACCCACCTATGCGACACCGCGAATTTCCTTGGGCGCCATGTTTGAAACCCATGTTACCGGCGATGTGAAACTATTGGATATACATATATACTGTGCTATAATAGCAATAGCAAACCGTTAACTTTATCATCCAACGTGGTTCTACATCTCTTGCTATGAACTGAGTTAATTAATTATTATCGTCATTCATTGTCCTTTTAGAAACTTGTTCTCGGATGAAGCTCAAAATATATAGCGAAAGCTTAATAGATACATGTAAATGAGGAATCGTCTTTTCATCAATCCTTGGCCGGTTTTCCTATTATTTCATCTTAATTTCAACTTTTGTCCTAGCAATAGTAAAGTTTTTCTGGCCTATAGTAGCAAATGCGTTAATTCTACAAGTACAGAAATTGCTGTGAAGATGGCGGTTCTCTTATTTCACTACGCTAACTTTCCATACTCGATATAAGTTTTCTACATGGCACATATAATTATCAAATACTTATCTATTGCTTGCCAGATAAATATTTCTTAAAAACTGCTATCACAACAGTTGCCCGATTGCATACACGGGCGTCCTTGATTTTTGCGAATTAACCACCAATGTGGATAGGATTTTCCTTATTATTAGAAAAAAATCAGAAATACTGAACTTTTCTTTGTAATTTTGCTTTTAAACAAGTAAAAAGCCTAAGAAAATTATCTTTAATTTACAAATTATACTTGTGAGTATTCCAGACTACATGCAAAATTTTTGGAAAAGTTGGAAAAGTGCATTTCGACATTTTACTGCGAATATTCCAGGTTACATGAAAAACCCTTCGAAAAATTACTTATAGTTAAAACTATTGCTTTTAAGAGTAAAATACCTATACGGTTTTAGGCACACAAAATTGCCCAAAAATCGTATAGGAATTTTACCAAAAATTTTTTAGTGTGTAAAAGATAATAAAATCAAAAATTGGATAAAGAACAGCAGTTTTGCTATTTTTGTGTATTTCTGCTTTTAAGTGCAATAATTTTCTTGGGAAAAAATCCTCCTGTTGATTACAGTTAAAAGCAGAAACACATTAATTTGTTATTTTCTCACTGTAAAAAACTTGCAATCTTTGCAGCTGACGAATATTAGAAAAATATCTTAAATTGTGGGAGCATGTATAACTTATAACGTCTACCATTATTTTGTTTGAATTAAGCTAATTGAACATTTTTTACATTGTAAACGCATTGTTCGCGTATAAATATAAAAAGTGTTCATTTGCGTTTTATGAGCCAATTAATATTGTTGTTCTCTCAACGTGCACATGCATATAATTAAACATTACACTAAACGATTTCATGAAAGGGAATCTATGAATCTAAGACACTCCTGCATTAAACGAAAATTCACTTACGAAATCTAGGTATATAACAATGTGATATTTAAAATCTTCCATGTTGAATATGAACTAGTACTCGATAAGTCATCGAAGGTCGATTGTTCAGCAAAAATGAATAAGATTTACACTGGTAAATAGACAAGTATTGTCAGCCTTGTTTGGTAGTTTGCTTAGAATAATGTGTCTTTATATAAATTCAAAACTGGTAATATTTTCCAAGGTTTCGATTGCGAATGTAATAGAAATCTGTAATCGTTAGTGACAGTTGCATTATTTAGTTTATAGACGCATTGTCGAAGTAACGCATAAACACTGAGGTTTATAAAAAGGGTCTGAGATATTACCTTGTTCAGTGCAGCAAATAAATGTATGTATATTGTTCCCGTACTAATAAAAATACAATGAATGATAACACGCTACTGCAAGGCGTTTTAATGTATGTCTTTAAATTGATTCTTAGAAGTTTTTGCACGATTATGTAAATATTTATATAGTATTGTTGAATAGAAACAAGAAACAAGGTCAATGAAAAGAACACGCGAAAAATTATAACCAAAATTTTAATATTAGGACACAGTAATATGATACAAAATCCGTTACGAACTTTGAAACTTTATTTGCAACATTAAGATGTTAACCTAATATTTCTCAGTGGCGTAGCAATGGTAGGATAAACCATTGTGTAAAATTCATTTTTATTTGATTAAATTTTCCTCACATATTAACGTACAGAAAGCGCCGTTTAATTTTTCAAACTACCACTATTCTTTTTGTTGGTACTCGTGGTGCTTTCAATCGATTAAGAAAACGATTTTGCTATTTATTTGGGGAATATCCTTGAGGATCAACAAACAAGCTGTTACTACTTTTGTGCATAACAGACAAAAGTTCATTTCACAAGAACTCATTTATTTTCTATTTGATTTAATTAATCATGTATTCAGAAAAATTGATGACAGCTTTGAGAGTATGAAGAATCTGAATAATTTATTTGTTTCAAAGCTTGTATTAATTTGTGAAGTGTTAAGTAACTATCTCGTATTTGAAAGCGAGTTAACAGAACTTCATATATCTATTATAATATGGATGCAATATTTGTGACGATAGCACGTTAGGTATCGAATGGACCTTTCATCTTTATCTAGCGTGAGGTCATCATCTCTCTGTCCTCTTTTTCTAAAAGGAACCTTTAGCAGGAGCTGCCGCACAAGGGATGCAAGTGATGCAAATTTTAGAGTTGTCGTAAGTAGGTATAAGAAGAGATACCTATAATATTTAAAAATTCTAATTAATTTTTAAAATGAATGTAACACATTTTTTTTTTTGGTTTTCACTATGTTACTACGTTCATTTTGAGGGTCGAAAGTATATGTAAATATTGTACTCTTAATTTGATTGCTTAATTTAATGGCGTTTGTCAATTTTCTTATATATGGAATTGTAATTTTTTGTTATATACACCTCTGATTGCATCTATTTTGTCCTGTAAATGGTTTCTTACTGTTGGCCAAATAAAGAATTCTCTGATCTTATATTATCTTATGTTAATAACATTTTGTCGTGTCTCCTACGGAAAAAAGCCCTTTAGGTTAGTGAAAAAGGTAATCTTATTGTAAATTTCCAAAGCATGTTTGATCTTGCTTAAATTTTGTACGTTTGCATAATTCATTAATCTAAATAGCTTTTCTTAATAGCATTTTGTCGTATCTCCTAAAAGAAGGCGCTTTATTAGTGAAAAAACTACATTTTTGTAAATTCCCAAGGCATATTTGAGTTTTGAAAACTAAAAGTATGACACAAAATTACTTTCTATCCAAGTAGAATTAAACCACCGAAGATGAAATTTCAGCTCAATTTTTGTTATATATTTATGCGTCGATCCGGGGACACTGTGTAGTATACATAATTTTTTAATTGAGAGAATTTGTCTTTCTTCAAACTAATCTATTCTAGCTGGTCGATTAGTTGACATAATTTTTAAAATCAATTTTTGGACAGAAATAATTTTATTGATTAAATATTCAGAAACATTACCATAAACAGTGACACTTTCATCTATAATCGATTCAACCAAAGTAAAATAAATTGTATATAAGGCACTGAGTGGCATAAAATCTAGAAAATTCGCATGTAAAAGAGATATTTACATTTTTCATTACATACACCCTGGGTCTCTATGATTTTTTACGCCACTGATATTTCCCGGAAAATATCAAAATTTAAGCAAGTCATGATTTACCATATAGCACGATAGCACCGTATACGGTTTTTCCATAACTGCTTACATTTTAATCGGACGCTGACATACCTACATCATATAAAATTTTAAATACAGCCTCACTTACATTTCCTTATCGCAATTAATACTTATGACTGGAATTTTTTCACGGTAAAGGATATATCATTAACTCACAGCGACTGCTAATGACTGTGCTGTTGTTCCGAGAAAACGTTTACGAAAGTCTTAATATTAGATATCCTAGTGTGCGTTATACATGGATGCGTATATATGAACATGGAATAACATTAAAATACAATAATCGTTTTGGATGTTTCGATAAAAATCCAGGGTTATTATACATACGACTAATAACTTTTAATGGTGAAACTGCAGGTGTGAATTGAATTTTAAGATGGATATCGAAAGCTTGAAAATGTAAATTGTAGAAATTTATGTAAAAAAGTTTTAAAATTAGTTGACAAAAAATTTGTTTGAAATACATGATATTTTAGATCATTCGTCTATTATCAATTTCTCGAGATTTGTTGCAGCTAGGCAAAACCAACATCAACATTAATAAACGATATGGTTACACTGCCTGCAATATATTTATATTCAATTACTTGACACTGTAATTTATTCTCTATCTCTCTTGCACCGTTAAAAAACTCGTCAGAGCTTTTATTTAATTTTCCAACTCAAATTTGAAACAGAAAATAACATTTATGTAATAATACATTATTTTAAAGACCGCATATGTAACAGATGATTTATTTTATTAACCACCAGTAATATTTTTTATCACTAGGACAATAAAAATAGTTCATATACAGTGTGCACGCGGCTGATCTGTCGATGGGTACATTACTAAACTCTACAATTAATTATAAATTACAGTCGCTTACTTGGGACTTTAATAGAAGGTGAACAGATCAGCCCTTAAAAAAATAAAATTGCTGATCGAACACAAGACATAGTTGAAACTCAAAATGGCAGAAAACGCCAGTGTGAAATATTTATTAGCTAAGTCATAAAAGTCATGACACAAAAGAAATTCCTCAATGTTATTATTACAAAAACTATGAATTAAGCTTTGTTCTTTAATTTCAACGAGTAACAGATTATATAGATTTTAATGGCCAAACTCTGTAAACCTAACCTCGATTATGGAAAGTGTACAGTTGCCGACATTAATATTTAGCACCATTATAAAGCGTCGATCCATTCGTTCGAGTGCTAAATAATGATGTCGAGAGCTGTACATACATGGTTTTTATTTCTTGTAAAATAATGATGATATTCAAGAATTTAATCTAAAAGCATCTTTGATATTAAATATACAAACTGCTGCCTTCGTTATGTGGATACAAGCATTTACTGTGTTATTTACTAGCTGAACCATGACAATATTCGTTCCACACAAGATTGTCGCCTAAAAACTTGGATTCGGCTTTCCGTGATTGTATGTGATCTATGACAATGGTCCAATCTCGGAATGCCTCTGTCTCGTATTAAAGATTAGGTATTTAGACACTTCTAGATTTAATGACAGCTTGTTACTAGCAAACCAAATGTATTCAATATCGTAATTGATTGTCAAGACGGCTATGTCATCAGCATAAATGGTTTAATGTATATCCGACAGAAAAAGTACTATAACATTAATATATAGACTAAAATAAGTATAGGTTCAAAAACCGGTCCCTACGGCACGCCCATATGAACATGATAGGGTGTAAGATTGAAAGCATTTTATTTTTATTTTGTGGTGTGATGTGTTTTAGTCCAACAAATTGAATATCAAGTGTTGCAACAATGCCTCTAACGCTCTAACGTCATGTTTGCAACTTCTCCAAAAGCTTATCGTATGTAACGCAATCGAAAGCTTTCTTTAAATCACAGAAAGTACCAAGTACGGATTTTCTTTGTGCAATACAGTCTAGAATAGTGCAACAGAAATTAATTAAGGCCGTGATGTAGACCTCTTGTTTCTTAAAACTATGCCGAAAATCCGTTATAATAACATGCTTATCGAGGAAATGATTTAAGCGATCCAACATACAGTTACTCCATTATTTTGGAAATGCAAGACGTCATAGCAATTGACCTATAGTTAAAAACATGTTTACAATCCCCTTTTTTTGTACACCCTGGCTATCTTTAGAATTAAATAATAATAATTATTATTCATAATTAAACCATTACAAAAAGCGTTATAATTCGTTTATATGTACCATTATAATTTGTCAAAGACAGTTATTATAAATATTAATGAATAAATAAATAAATGAACAAAATGCTGTTACGTGCACCTGTTTGAAATAGATTACAAACTGAGCTCATAGATGGCGCTACCTGTGTAGCGAAGATTACTTTAATTAGTTAAACCGCTCATAGTGGGTGATAGATATCGATTGCTCTAGGATCAATTGCTCGAAATCTAAATACATTACACATTCTATTGGAGATAGCTCTAAGGTAATAGTCATATGCGAACTGAACAGTGCTATAATAATAAATAGTTGATATAAATTGTGAATATAAATAAGTAGTATTTAGATGAATTTAGTTCATTATGTGCTTTTAGTAGTGCTTTAGGTATTTTATTATTGGTATTTATATTAGTGATATTTTATAACACTTAATTAAATTTAATATACCGCCTGCGTTAGTTATTTGAACCTTGAAAACATAGTACACACTAGTCCGAACCACTACGTGCCAACTACTCTTCCACCCTACACTTGAACCTCTTTATTACTTTAAAATATAATAATAATAATAATAATAATTTCTTTATTGTTGCACCACTTGTACAAATTAAATAAGATAACAAAGAAAAAACATCTACAAAGTGGGGCAACAAATGGCCGAATTCAGAAAGTTCTGTTTTTCAATCCGGCCGCCCAAAAAATATAAAAGAAACATCTTATCGTGTAAACTGAGATACATACATACATACAAAGTTAATACTAAAATTTGAAAAAGTAATAAAAATTAAGATTAAAATTAAAATCGTGCTGCTTCAAGCCGCGGGAGTACTCTAGTCCTTTGTGCCCAGAAACGACCTTAAACCTGACCGGAAGGAGGAAAAATTTAATCCCTTCAGTGATGTAGGTAAGTCATTGTATAAACGCGCAATGTTAAAACTAAACGATCTTTCGAAGAAAGTGGTACGGTGGGCTTATCATATCACTTTTTTCCTGTCCTAATAAACTACCTAGCCTTACTTTTCATCTTTACTTTAACCATAACAACAAAAAGTATAATGCACATTTTATTTATACTGGTGTTGAGTGCATCGTAATCTTAGACATGCACGAATATATCATTTGTACCCACCTGTACATTAGTGTTATTATTCAACACCAGACGTAAGATATTGAAATGAAAAGTGACTGAGAAAAATTACGAAGACATTCAATGATCGTACAATAAATTTTGTACGCACTTTGTGTAGAAACATGCTATAGATAAGCGCATATATTTTATAGTATTGTTCGCGTCAATGTTTGTTATTTTCTTACGAGCTTTTCTTGCAATCGCTTTGCTACGTAACATGAAAGATATATAACATTGGAAACCCAAGAATTTATGCATAGTTTTTGAAAAGTATTTAAGTATTAGGACTGCGATAATGCAAAATAATGTTAACTATAGGTATGCATATAAGTATGTATATCTAAATCGCCAGAAAACATTGTCAAAGTATCTTTCAACTGAAGAATATTCTCATTTTGCAATAATGTGAACAATTTAATGTTAATCTTTTTATAGATGCTTCGAAGTTGAACTTAAAAGCTGTTCTTTTACATAGTATATAGGAAAAACAACTATCCTTTTCATTCCTGTCGCATATGCTGTGACTCCAGATCCGTTCACAACAATATTAAACTCTTTTAGTTTTAGTCATTTAATTTGCTGAGATTTTTTCGAAATCAGACGTGATGGAAGAAATTTATCTTTGTTGTTATTATCAGCAATGCAAAATAAAATGAAGATTTCATTTCATTTTCATCATGATTTATAAAGAAAAATAAAAAATAATGTTACTCTATGTAATCACTCGAATACCGGAACTTTACTGTTGAAAACGCTGTATGCATTTAAACCGCGAATATTTTTGTTATTTGCATATATTCTCAGTTTTATTGCCTATCCTATGTAGATTTCCGAAACGTGAAAAATAAACTATCTAGGTAATAAAAGAAAACATACTTTGCAGCGAACAATAGGTAATTTCTTTAATTAAAAACTAAAACATATTACTATATGCTAACTAGAGCTACATTTATGTATACAATTATGCGTTAATTTCTAATTTCAAAAGCTTGTGCGTAATTACCTATATATGTAAGTACGCACTGTTGGAGTGTTGGGCACCATTGAATCATTTTTTATTCCAATAATTATCTGAATAAAGTTCCTACCAATTATTTTTTATTCAGTATTCTATCTATCACTGCTAGACAATTACCTGTCGAGTAGTGATAGAAAATCTTTTGAAGAGAATGACATATTATTTGAATAAAGCGCTTCTGGAATAATTGTTTCACCAAATAAAGCGTTATTCAAATAATTTATTACTGAAATAAATTTTGATGTATTGTAAAACGTACGCAGTTTATCGCATCTCCAACGGGCTGAGGGTTTGAATTGATACCATGGCTAATGTTACCTGACTTTAAAAATATTTCCTTTGTTCTATTATTGTAAATTTTGAAAAACCTTCTACAATAAAAAGGTTCATGTGCATACCTACCTGTCCACTTAATCGTTCAAGAAAATACACAGATAAACGGAAATGTCATATCTACACCTAAACCTAAGTTTATAATACAAAATGCTTTATTTACATACATACTGATATTTCGCCTATTATTGGGTTAGGACTAGATGCTGCGCATCTTCGCCCAGCGAAGATAGTGGCACTTTTAGAATGTACTGTACGTTTTAAGTAGTTTTTTGTTTTTTGTTTTGTTTTTACTTTTGGAAGGCCCTGTATAGTCGAAAATATGTTTAGGTTGTGCAGCATTTAATTCTGTACAACTTTTATCACAATAACTAAACATCTCTGTATATTTTCTTCGTAAAAAAATTATCTCTTACTTTTTTTGTGAAGAAACCTGTTTATTAGAGCTGACTAGTACAGAAATGTTTAGTTATTGCGCGTTCGTCTACGAGTGTTAAGCGTAATAAAATACCCGGAGTTCGAAGATGTCAAAATTATCGCCATGTTAGTGACTTTGACAGGAGTCGAAGATCCACTATTGAAAGTAGAAACATATGTAGAGGACCGTCGCATACGGACTTTTAGCACTTCCTTGCAATAAAAACTGTGTTTAAGAATATTTAATATTTATTAATTATAGTAATAAAGTGTAGTAGTATTCTAGGATGACACCGCAAATTAATAACTATAGTATTTCAAATCAAAATTAACTACCATTCATATCTTTCTTAGGGTAAAAATTATGAAAATGAAATAATAAATATAATAAGGGAGTTATTCCTGAAAAATACATCATAATAGTGTTTTAAATAATAAAAAAAAAAACAAGCCATTTGCTTAGGTAAACAAACAAACAAAAGAAAAATTGTGTTTCCCTTTCTTTGTAAGAAATACGTCGGCTTATGCATAAAATATCCATTATATTTTTTCTCGACGATCTTTGCTTAAATAACTCATGTGCTCTGTATTGTTTGTTGTTGTTTTCGTCGATATAAAATCACAAAAATACCTGAACTAAACAAGTGACTCATGTACGTGCAGTTTAAAAACTAAATATATGCAATTCTGAAGGAAATACGTTAGTATTTATATTTAAGTAGATAAGTATTCCTTATAACAACTTAATGTATTTTTCATTTTAAAAATGGTTTCTAAATTTGTGTAGGTACATTAATTTTTTTTGCGTCGGTATTATTTTAGTCAGGGCCATTACTACAATCTCAGTTTAAACCGTAGATCAATAATCTTTGGTTTAAACTTCACTTCAGACTTACAATCGATATAAATAAAAAAAAAATAAACTCGATCTTGCCATATTTTATCCTTAATTCGCGATTGTGATAATGGCCCTTGACAATAGATGAGGTAATAAATTACTACAAGCTAAGCTAAACTGATTTAAAACTTTGTAAAATTAATAAAATGGAGGGAGAGAGGGTGGGGTGAGGGGAGTTGCCCCGTGATTGGCACCACTGCTCAATATTGTAACGAGCCGCCACTGATTTAAAAGAACCATTTTCTTCAGTTAATACATATTGTGATGTAGTATATTCCACAATTAGGTGAAAAATATAGTTGGAAAAATAAATAAATAACTAAAAGTACTTTTCATATAAAAAAACTGGGTTTACAATTTTTTTCTGCTACCGATTTCGGTCTATGACCGTCTTCAGGCACCTAAAAAATTACAGTTATTTAAAATTAGGAAAGAACATTAGGATAAAACTTCATTTATTAACAAAGGCGATCAAACAAGACACCGAGATCAAGATTACGGGCGCGTACCGTAAATATAAAATTGTAACCAAATGGTTAGTTGCGATTTATTTGCGGTTATTAGTGATTGCCGATTATTTCAGAAAATTTACGGACACTTTGGTTGATGTCAAGTATGTTAAGTTTTTTTTTTTGTTTTGTACCGCTTTTAAAGATAACCACCATCGTTCATGTGGTTTTAGTGGATGCGACGCGCTTTGATTGACCAAGTTTTATGCATAGATAAAGTAGGTTGGTTTATGCACAGTATATGTATGCAGTGGAGGGGATAGAAAAATCAGAAAATCGTAAAATGAGCGAGGTTGTTTTGGTGACAACTAAAATAACCAAACTTCAGCAACCGCGTTCCGTAAATATCATAATTTTCAGGAATCTGCTATATTCGGGACACAAAACCGAGAATTTGGTTGCTATTTGTGAATTACGGTACGCGCCCTACAACCACAATTCCATATGTATTACATTCGATTAAGGTAAAGTCAGGTAAGTGTGTAACCGGGGCAAGTGTGTAGTTTAGCTATATTTATTTTTAAAATTGAAATATGGACGTCCTCTTGTTATAATACTAATGTACTAAACTTCATACTAGTTTTACAAACAAATGTTCGCATCTCCTAACGTATAATAACTTGAATATCTTGTGAATATATCATACCTTATTAAACAGGCATCAGTTTAGTATTACACTCTTGGCCGAACTAAGGGATAATGCTATTAATGTATAAAATACGGAACGATTACACACTTGCCTCATTTTGCTGGGTAAGTGTGTAGTATTGGCAGTGTTTAAAATTTATTTTTTTTCTAGTAAACCGTTGATAATTACAAAAGGTGTATCTATTGAAGGCTTTCAACTGAGCATATATTGCGTACTTCTATGTGTAAAATTTATCAAAATGTCTTATTATGTGAACAGTGTTACATTTTCTTCGCACAATGCAATTTTTACTACACACTTACCTGACTTTACCTTATTTTCAATTTCACCTGAATAAGGCTAATAATTTAACTGAAACCAGTAGTGAAAGAATAATTTCAATGTAGTAAATAAATTACAATTTTAAATTGAAGCAGTTAGAAGGTACTTAGGACTATATAGATGAAGCCGTTGCAAAATAAATAATAAATTTTTGTATTTACTTTTTGGACTATTTGAAGAATTGCGAACTAAGGCGGTTGAGAATCCCTGGATTATCTAATTACTTAATATTAATATATATTTGAAAAACAAATGAGATAAAAATTTATCATTGAATGAAGAATCTCATATATTTTTTCAGAATAAGTTCATTTATTTTTATTATTTTTGTGGATAAATTTTGCCCAACCCTGTATATGCCTAGCATTTGTTTATTGTAAATCAGATTTAAATTTAGCAGAATGCAATATCTTAATATGGCGTTGAATAAGGTAGAGAAAAAGAAAATGTGTTCCCCAAATATTATTTTAGATTTTTTACTGTTTGCAGCGATCATACTTTTATAATAATATTTTCCAGACAAAATTCCAGGTATACATTATAATATTAAAACTGTTTCTTTGTTGGCCAATCCAAATTACGAAAATATCCACTCCTAAACAGAATTTCCTGAAACCTTCCAGGTATTACAACCTTAGATCATTCACCCCAAACTGATAGATAACGTGATCGTAACCAAATAACCTCGACTGCAGTACTGAGAATTCGCATCGTCACTATATTCTTCTAAATTTTGAACATCGTCAGAGCTAGATCTCTGCAACGGAGCGGGTATACATATATAATAAACAAAGGGCGCCCCTCTTTTAATATTTTATTTTTACATTACTCTCCTTTAGCAAGATAATACAGAGTTCTACATCTATATGTGACGTCTTCCAACATGCATTATTAATTTTATTCGTCGAGGGAGATAGCGTTATTATACTAAAAAGTTGCGAAATACCATCGATATGGGAAAATCGGTTTGGTGATTAATACTTTGCACACACAACACGTAGATACTGTGAATTGCTGTGCGCTTCATGCAATGCGATTTATATTTCCGACGAAGAAAGCTCGCTCGCAACTCTGTCGATATATGACGATAGGTTTAGATACAGTTACCGCACGGGATTGTGTAAGTTGATTGCGAATCCGTAACATTTTAAAATACGCTCTACTGGATACAATTTTATTGTTGCAATAGGTTAGATGTAAATAGATAGAAAATAATTGTGCTATAGAAAATCACTTTCGTTATTATGCTAATACTTGAAATCTTTGATGAAAGGAGATAATTTAATTAAAAAGTTAAAACCCAATCAATTAGATTTAGTGAGGCAAATGAAATTATGATGAAAAGCTATTTAATTCTTCATTATCATACCAAATTTTCAGCAATGTACAGCTCCTACAAAAAAAAAATTAAGGACCTACGCGAAAATGTATGTGGTGAGCGCATTTAGGATGGTCTATAGCTTTTACTACGACTGCAGCAAACGTATGTTATGTATGATTCGTTGTGTATTTATCTGACACAGAATTTCTTGTTTTTATAATTTAGTTAAAGTTATTAAGACATAAAGAAGCACGCGTTGAAATAAATTTCATGTATTCCTTGGTAAAATAGATTTTTTGTTTCTGAATGTTCTTATCAATTTATTAGAATACCTTATTGCGCATATATACGGCCAATATGGAATATAGTGGATAGACAAGTTTCTTTTTTTCATTTTCGTAATTTTTTAATTGTAACATTTAGCAATAAGTGAATTTGAATATAAATAATATAGTTTTCAATAGTAAATACAAGGACATACTTTGCTAGTAACGTATCATACATATAAACATATGATGCTGTAGTAACCAAAGCTCTCACTATAAATTTATGAATAACATCTGCATAAATTCATTTCTTCAATCTTGAATCATCCAATGTCTCCAGTCCCCATTATTTTCGATTACCTACTTGCTAGAAGTTTCTCACAGCTTATCTGCATTTTCTGGAATGAAGTTTTTATATATGTATAAATATATATTCTGCTTTAATGCAGCTCAAACATTTTCAATAGGACTAAGTCCGGACTATTTAGAGGCCAGGGGCCTGTTGCATAAAAGTACAATTACAATTTACAGGTGATATTTTTTTTACAATCTGTCAAAATTTGACTTACAGGCGTTGCAAAAATATATTATATAAGTCAAATTTTGACAGATTGTAAAAATATTTCCCCTGTAAATTGTAATTGTACTTTTATGCAACAGGCCCCAGGTCAATACTTGTTAAATAAATGTTTGCGAAACGTATCCATTCCTGCATAATTTGCGATTTCTGCACGGGACAGTTATCGTGCTGAAACACAAAATTGTCCCTATATTTACCGATGGCATCATCAGATTTTTAAGAATGCTTTGATTTCTGCAACACCTACTGCTTTCATTTCAACTATTCAGTGTTCTAATTTTTTTACTATTAAAAATATAAGAGAGACCTAATATTAGTGTCGAGATATACAATCGCAGACAAGAGTTAATTCCAATTTATATTTCAGTATTATTTTGTAAAAATGCAATGAAAAGCTAACTATTTAGGAAGTATTGAGAGATATATAATACAAACAATTAAAGTTATGCAAAATTTTAATTGAGATGTTTTATTAATTTTATTATGAAAGAATATGCGTATGACATTTGTCCGTAACTGTATGTATTTTAGTTATGCCAGGTTTCAATGAAAAATATGTTTATACATATTTTATAAGAGGCGAATATCAGATAAATGCAAATGCTTCCCATTGTGGTTTTTGCTGCAAACTTGTTGCGCCTTAAACTGAATGGATACCCTTATTTGAAAACTAATAATAATAAATCAAGGTCGTCCAAACAACTTTCATAGACAATTTACCAAATGAATAGCGGACATGAAATATGAATTTATCAAATACGAGTAAACATTACGTATGTGGGCTACTCTTGGGCTGGCATGAATAAAATTACCTGCAATAAACACAGTTGTATGTATAGTTCAACTTGAGCATATATAATAAAAATCGCGATTCCGATTGTTAACCTTTTTGTGGGAGGAGCTGTACCTTTTGATTGCCTATTTAACAATTAGTGTTATTATTAACAGCTAAGAGTTATTCTAATAAACCAAAAGCTAGCAAATCCTTGAAATCATTAATCATTTTCAAAAATCAACTCGTTTCCATACACAATTCAGTATCTAAACCTTATTTTGTTCATTACATTCCTATTATTCCTGTAACTGCAAGGAATCGTATGGCATTATTTTAAGGAATAAAATAACGTAGTGTAAATAACATGCATGTTATTTTATAATGTACGCTTGCCGGAGATAACATATGACTTTTCAATAACGTAAATACGTAAATACGTTAAATTTAAATTTGTTAATAATATACATCCACATATTCATAACAACAACATGATACAACATAAGGGGAAGTGTTTGTATGTACCTTTTCGATATTAGTATTATTATTATCATTCCAGAAAACAAACCGAGCAAGCGTATTAAATTTAATATCACATTAGTACTTGTAGTTAATTTGCATCAACACCTGAACAAAACGTTCTGTTCGTCGTCGAATAATTCATACATAATAGACAAGACGTCGTGTGTGTGCGTGCGTACTCAATACATATCAGTACCGTTCTGCGACCGGCGTTTGTTTTAAATAGAGAGAGCCTTTCACTTCCGCTCTGGCACCATCGCCGACAGCAGATGATGATAAAACTCGGCGTTCGCGTCCCTATTTTCCGATAGAAACGCAACGCCGGACGATTTTTAACGCCACTTTATTAAATACCGGCCCGGCTCGGCCCGGCCCGTAGGTATCTATGTCGAATCGACCCACGTTCGTCTATACTGCATGCGTATTAGTAAACGCACGCAATAAGCGCAAACACGAGAGCAAAGATAACGATGCGGGTACTTCAGTCGCGCGGGAGAGCGCATCAGACAGCTCACACATACAATATGTATGTATGTAGAGTTAATAGTTAGTTATAAGTCGTCCACGGCAATTGTTCTGAATTGATTAATCAAACATACAAACGAACGGGGCTTTCACAATGCTTTTCTCCCGTCACTATAGTTTTGTCGCGTGTCCCTCATATAGGGACGATGCATGTGTCGAGCCCGTACTATCTATAAACTATAAGCGATTGTTACTGGCTAGATTCGCGGGCATTAAGCACTTCAGTATTGACGGTGAACAGAAAATTGGATTCGAGATGAATTAAACAATGGTTGGGATGTGTATGCAATTTAATATTTATTCTTTTTTATTATTTGACTCATGTAGCACCATTATTAAATAGAAAAAGACTTTTTTGTATTTTAACTGTACACTGTAAAAAATTACAGTAATTTTGCCATGGTAAATCAGGAATATTACGTGTAATAACGTTGTAAATTTACCACAATAAATCATGTAAATTTTGTTTTATATGTTGTGATATTTAACATGGAAAAAGAAATTTCGGTAAAATTTATAGCTTTTTCATGTAAGTTTAAGATGTAACAAAATTCAAAAGGAAAATACAGGAAAAAACATGTACAATTTTGTATTTACTCTCAAAATTTACTTAAAAGTGTAAAATTGACATTTTTTTGGGGTATTTAGTGCACTAATTTTACTAGTGAACTATTAATTTTGCTGTAAAAATATGAGGATCTTTTATATTTATTTGTTTTTACTTGAATTTTCGGGTAAAACTATAGATATCATGGAAAATACGAAATTCATACGCCGCAATGTGATTGGTTATTGGATTATTTATCTGTGCGCGTAGGTAATTCTGTTCGTTTGTCGAACTTATTATTGGCTCAATGATATCATGTACACTTCTCACAGAAAAAATCTGGACACCAGCAATCGTGAATTTTAAAATTTCTTGGGTGTAAATGCCGCTTTCAGAGGATATATACTCTTATCAAAACCGCAAATCACTTTTTTGTGTGTATTATTGCGATCAAAGGTAAAGACTAAAAATTTAAACAGAAATATAAATATATATAGAGAAAAAGGTTTATACATTAAATAAACACATTAGAATTTGGGTGGCGGTGTTTCCTTAGAAATACCGAATACCCATTTAGAAATACACATATATGTATTTAACTTGTTTGATGTTATGTAGAGATAATTCTTAAAAAAAAAAAAAAAACATGGTGATGGGATTTTAAAATTATATTACCTATTACTACGATATTAGTTACTTAGTTTGATTTATGCTCGCGAGTATTGCTTTAGCAATAGACAATATGTCAATCAGCCTCCTGAGTTTTTGAACAATGTGATTTTCACATTGATTAATTACACTATTATTGATGTATTCATTATTGCTGTTGTTTAGTTAGTATTCTTAAATATTGTATTACTACAAAATATTTTTCTGTTTTAAAAAATTACCAAAAACAGTTTAAGATTATTTATAACATTTTTACAGCAATTAATTTCGCAAAGAAATTATTTATTTTAATAATCCTCTGCTTATTGTGTTTTCAAGAAATATATCTTAACTATCGCCTGTGTAATCCAATGTCGTTCTATTTTATTGAAATATAGCTAACACTTTTAGTCTGTAACACAGCTTCAGGCAGTAGCAACGAAAAAATATTAAATACATTGAATACTTTTTGAATTTGATACATCAAGTTCAAAAATAAATATTTTAGCACTAACTGAGATTGACGAACAATATGCTTTCTTACAATGTTTGTTATGTATTATAAATCCAATAATATTTTAAATAATTGTTAATAAACCTGTCCTTTTGTAAAGAGACCTAGTGTTGGCCATATCTCAAGAAAATAGATCAACGACGTCAGATTACACAGGCGATAGCTAAAATATATTTCCCTGAAAATACAATAAACGGAGGGTTCATAAAATAAATAATTTCTTTGCGAACTTAATTGCTGTAAAAATGTTATAAACAATCTTAAACTGTTTTTGGTAATTTTTTAAAACAGAAAAATTGCTTTATTTAAGAATTTTATAAATAATCTTAATCCTGGTTTTGGTATTTTTTTATAGATAGAAGGAAACTTTATAGTAATACAATATTTAAGAATATTAAACAACAATAGTAATTAATATATCAATAATAGTGTAGTCAATAAATCTGTGAAAATCACATTATCCCAAAACTGAGGAGGCTGACTGACATATTGTCTATTGCTAAACTAATACTCGCGAGCATAAATCGAAGTAAGTAACTAATATCAAAGCAGCACTAACAATAAGTAACATAGTATTAAATAATAAAATCCCATCACCACATGTTTTCTTAAAAAAGAATTATCTCTACATAACATCAAACAAGTTAAATACATATATATTTCTAAATGAAGCCGTCTATTCAAGAATTCTTTTTATTGTTATGTATTTTTTTTTCATTGGTATTTCTAAAGGAAACACCGCCACCGAAACTCCGATTTGTTTATTCTTTACATAAACCTTTTTCTCTCTATATATTTATTTTTCTCTTTAAATTTCTAGTGGTTACCTTTGATCGCAGCAATATATATAATTAACTGATGTACGGCTAAGATAAGTGAATACGTCCTCCGAAAGTTGCATTTACAATCAAGACATTTTAAAATTCTGAATTGCTGGTGTCCCGATTTTCCTGTGAGAAGTGTACGTCACAAACAATCGTAGGTTTCGCGTAAGCGTGTTCATTCTTGATCGCTGGTTGAGCGATTCAATATGACCTATTAGGTGCTATAAAAGAATTAGGTAAGTTGCTTGCTCTCTTTATAAAAATACATATGAAAATTACTTCAGTGTTCGGTAAATATAGAGTTCATATAAATATTACATATGAATTTTACAGAACAATCTTTGAAAAACACATCAGCATGTGAAATTTACTAGATGGTAGAAATTTTACCTTATGAAGCAAATTTACCTGTAAAATTGTAGGCAACTTTGTTACCAACAATTTTACATGTAATTTTCCTGCAGCTTTTTTACAGTGTACAGTGCTAATGATTAATTAATACAATAAACCTTCTATGTCCTTTGAAATATCCACGTAAAAATTGGGAAGATTTATATTATACAAATATAAAATTATTTTACATTAAACAGGCTTTTTATAAAGTTATAACCAATTTTCTGTGACAATTTGTAGTATAGTGAGAAATGCCCTTGAGCATGACTTCATTCCTGTTTGTCCTATAAGTTACTAGATTCGATGTTTTTTTTTTTATTTATAGCTTCGATTAATTCACACAATTTCTTTTATGAACTCATTTTATTGTTGTTTGCTGCTATTACTACGTTTCGTTGCCATTGTTGAGCAACACCTTCAGGTACCTGAAAAATGAGACTTTATTCCGCTTTTACAAGCTTAATAGAGATCTTGCTGTATTCCTTACATAATTTTGTTGTTTCCTCTCCATACTTTTTCTTTATTTCTTCGTAGAAATTAATAATTTCAGCCATTTTTTACCCTGACGTTTTGTAATTCTTTTTTTTTCTTTCTTCTTCGACCTTTTTATATCTATATTGGATATGTTTTTTTTTTTTGGTCTGATTAATTCACGCAACTTCTTTTATGGACTCATTTTATTACATTACGTTTCCTTGGAATTGTTAGCATAATTGTCGCTATAAGTTACACTTAAAAGCTATCATTTTTTTGCCAAAATATCAACTCTAGAAAAATCGTAGCATTTGTGAAATAAAATTAATTTGATTTTTCAAAAATAATTGTATTTTCCGAAAACTTTATTTCTTATATTTCATTTTTTATATGTTTTCGGTACTTATAGATAATGAGCATTTATGGATAAAACATTAAACTTCTACCCCCTCTAATAGACATGTATAGAAAAAAATATTATTTTTGCGCCTCCATCCAGAAGCACTCATTTTGCAGTCCTTCAAAACGGCAGAAAAACGACGGTTTGTCACTAAAGGTTGGCTAGAGGCACTAGATTCTACATGACAGACGTGTAATAAATTGTCATTAAGCTACTATTCAACCATGCTAAGATGAGCTGGTGTCTTCATTGCACTTATTATTGATAAATAGATTAAACTAGAAAGAAAATTCTCGGAAACACCAAAATACTAAGTTATGTAACATGTGTGCCAACTTGTACTGTCAACTCCCTAGTGTCAAAATTTCTTTTCTATTTTTAATTCAAAATTAAGATTTGCCGGCTCAAAAAATATTGTGTATCACACTGCCAGAAACTCTTTTGCGAGCATTCGTACTTGTTGGCCTCGGCTACCTACCTCGGCCCACAAACCGTGCTCATACTCGCAAAACTGTAGTTTCTGGCCTAGTGATACAAATAACTATTTTGCGCCTCCGTCCAGAAACACTCATTTTCCTGCCTAGGCAAAATACTAAGGCATGTAACATGTGTGCCAACTTGTACTGTCAATTCCCTAGTGTCAAAATTTCTTTTCCATTTTCAATTCAAAATTAAGATTAATTGTCGGCCCAAAAAACATTGTGTATCACATGGCCAGAAACTCTTTTGCGAGTTTTCGTACTTGTGGGCCACTGCTACTGTAGTTTCTGACCTAGTGATACAAATAACTATTTCAACACTTCTTTAGGGGCCTTATACCCAGTGTACACCCACCATTTTTTGCATAATACATACATTGATTTGAAAGATGTGGGAGGGATGTAACACATTCATGCAAAGGGAAGTTGTCATAGCTCACCAAAATGTTGTGAGGAAGCAATTTCACACTAACTACTTGTAATTGAAGTTCTTTTCCTTTTTGTTTAGTCTACCTACATTTTCATAATTTTTTTGTTTTAATTGTAAAATATTACGTCATGTCTCTTACCGAACTTTTGTCAGTTGTATTTATCTTTAGTGTTTTGTAACTCTCAAGGCATTACGATTAGTAAGTGTTACAAAAGCAGTAAGAAAACTATGTTGATCTTATAGCTCTTGAAACTTATTTTTTTCCATGTTACTCGGGGATCGAGTATTAGGTACTCGAAATCTGATATTACTTGAAGTCGAGTATTACGCGAAATTGGATATTACCCGAAATAATTGTCGGATCTAATCTTCCATCTCGCCATATGGTGGACTAAAGAAAATAAAATAACGTATTAACATTTGAACGTATTCATTACTCCAAAAATGTTCAATTTAGCTTACAATTTAAAAAAAAATTAACCTTTAAACAAAATGGCGTCTTATATCAATTAATCCCTAGCGTGTGCTGAATGGGGCACTCCCTAAGTTGAATGAGATTGTTACAAAATCAAACCAACAAGATACAAAATATAAACATTATTTTATTTAATAATTGAAGACACGAGTGGATGAAGGTGTTATGTTACAAAATCAAAGTTTTGCATAAATTAAGGTTCTTCCATCTTCAAACTCAAAAGTAGTGTAACATAACCTCTTTATACATTCACAAAACTCGCAAAAAAGACAGTTTTTCAAAAATGCGACATAGCACTTTGATCCACTCGTGTGTTCAATTATAAAGTGCAAAGTGTTCAACATCAGAGTCGGTACTTTCTACCAGCAATTTCTGTTTGCAACACTTTTTATTTTGTATTGGTTTCTTACATTGTGCTCTTCTGGAATTAAACTCATTTCTGATGTATCACTTAAAATACTTCCCAGAAGTTCCTTTTATTCCTACGTTTTCGTACTTCTTTTCTTTCTGGGGCTTTTTGGGAAAAATCTCACTGATTCTGCTATTACAAACATGAAATTTTGATTAAACTTGGGTTGGTGTGGAGGTCTTTAGGTAGGAATAGCTGTTGAGCGTGGCTACTGATCTGTTACAAATGAAGATAATAAATCTGATTCTTGAAGAACATGCCGATTAAGTGAATATGATAGTTTTTTTGGTAAATACGTTTAAATATGCTTTGTTTGCAACACCTACAATATAGTAAATATCCAATGGTTATCCAGGATGTGAAAGCAAACAGTTGCAGTTTATCGCTGCGTTGTGAAGGAAAGGTCAATAACAAAACATGATGTTTGTTGTATAACTTATCACATCAAAACTAATATGGGATTCTTGGTGATCCAGTATCATCAATGACGGTTTCTCTTTAGTTCGTTCTCCACGCTTTAGAAAACGCTGAAAAGCTAACAAAAAATTACTCACCGTCATCCACTTTAATTTATGAACGAATCCAAGGCTTAATTCCGGTGGAATGTTCTAACTAAGAATAGTCTTTCCTTACATCTGAATAACTTATAGAAGCATGGAATTATTTTTTTCTGCTAATTTGGTATGATATAACATCTTAGTACACCTTTAATGTCACCAAATCCTTTAAACATTGTAATGACTGAAGATTTAAAACTTACTAACAATAAGTAAAGATGGCACTACAAAATTATTCTATCAACAGCAGTGGATATGCAATTTAGAATTCAAAATTGGTATATTAGTAAAGAATTAGTCTAAATGCTACACAAAATTAAGCGTATCCTTAAAGAACTAACTACTTTTTTTTTAACTTTTAACTTTAACTAATACCTAAAAGTATTGAACCAATTACATTAAAAATTACCTCTACTACAATTGGCAAAAAAAGTATATATGTATAACTTATAGGTAATCCTCACACCCTATATATTTGAAATTCCCATGAATCATTTCCGGCTATGCGGCGTTGGTAGTTGGTTCTGTCGTTCTCATTGGAGTGTCGTATTTTCGTATGTGACTAGATTGCTAGCGGTCAATGTAACATACAACCCATATACGTAATATAAATAACATTAATTTACCCATGTATGACAATATTCAGGCCCTCTCTGCTCTCTCTTTCAAGGACACCGTCAATAGGTCTAGGTTTACGATTAGTGGACTGGTCACTTGGTTAAATCTATATATGTATATACGTCGAGTTGGTATTTCTTAGATGCCTTAGATTGTTATGTGAATCAATCCATCAAATTAGTGGAGTATAAGGTTCGAATCCAATGTTATTGGATGAAGGAAGCATATTTTAATTTGTGAAATTTCCTCAGAATTTATACAGAGTGTTAGGTAAACATGCGGCAAAAATTCAAAGGGTTTTTCCTTGGCTTATTCTAAGAATATTTTGTCCTATGATAATTTTTGAAAAACCTCTTTGTTTCGAAGATACAGGGTAAACAAAATTTGCTGCAACCATATTCCATATTCGTTGAAATTATTAATGTAAATAAAAGTATGGTGTACGCCAATGAGTTTATCAAGTACAAAAAATTGTTTACAATGCGTTGTTATTTTTTCGATCTCGATCACATGAAACGTCTGTTTTATCTAGTAGTGGATTTCATTTGAATACGTCTCATCGGTCGCATTTGTTTAGATTGAGTGACGTTTGGCTGTTTGACGTGTCTTTAATAGTTAATAGTAGTAACACAGATTCTTTTAACCGATGAAGTCAGTTTCTTAAGAAATGCAATAAGGAATTTTCATAATAACTACATTTGGGCAGATGAAAATCCGCATGAGGTATTTGAAGATCATTTTCAACATCAGTTCTCGTTGAATGTTTGGGTTGGAATTGTAGGTGACTTTCTAATTGGACCAGGAAGACTTACTGGCGTGGTGTACCGCAACTTTTTGGAAGCAACGCTGCCTGAGTTTCTGAAGGATGCACCATACGCGACAAGAATTGCAATGTGGTTTATGCACAATGGTGCACCACCACATTTCAGTTTGGTTGCTCGTAATTTTTTAACAGCAACATACGGAGATCGCTGGATTGGTCGAGGTGGGCCACATGCATGGCCTGCTCGATCTCCAGACTTAAACCCCCTAGATTATTTCTTCTGGGGATCTAACGACGTATGTTTGAAAGAGTTTGACAGACAATGACGAGAAGATTGAATGCTTGTATCCAGGCTGGAGGAAGCCATTTCGAACATTTATTGTAGATTGAGCAGCTTTACATGTACTTTTTGATAATGAAATGTTGTTACTGTCGCAAATCTTGTTCGCCCTGTATCTTCGAAACAAAGGGGTTTTTCAAAAATCATCATAGGACAAAATATTATTAGAATAGGCCAAGGAACAACCTCTTGAATTTTTGCCGCATGTTTACCTAACACCCTGTATATAATCTTGTTATAATTTAATTTTCAAATTAAGCTTAATATACAAAGAAACATATCCACTTTTTATGCATTAAACAAACGTTAAAACTTCCTTTTAAATAATAACTGTTTCATCCTAAATCCCTTATTTACAAGTGAGTAAAATAAATCGTATGTCATTAATCTCGTTTTACAACCAACCTCCTGTAGAGTAAAACTCACGTTATGCATATACATGTTTAAATAACGGTACCATCAAGGACATAAACTTTAAAATACAATTGTCAAAAACCACGACAGGAAATGCTTTCTAATTAGTACCTATAAACATTTATGAAATCAATAGCGAAAGATAAACAATCGTATTTTTGCACTATTAACTTAATGAAAACAATAATGTATTAAAGTAAAATATCTATTTTGCTCTTCTTTTGAAGGTACTTAAGACTGGATGACTGTAATTAACCTGTTCTTTTAATCATAGTTAAGACATCATAATTGTAAGAGTGCGTAGGAAATTTTCCGAATCAAGGTTAATGGGTTTTACATTTTTTTTCCTCTAGAGGCGCCACAACGAACATACATCTGGCCCCTCGAGCCCTGATCCGGTTTTATTGCAACACATACGCGAACAAAATTTTTCACAAACAAAATTCTTTTATTCTGTAGTACGGAAAAAAAACAAATAAATACAAAATATGATTCTAGATCAATTAATCAAAATTAGTACCTATAGGTGCCTAAAATTAGCATTATTTGTTTAAGAATATTAAATATTGGTATACCTAATACACAATGATTAATTATTAAAAAAAGTAAGTATAATGAATACACTTCAAATTTTAGTTTAGGATATTTTACGGTCCACAGGATTTTGCGACTTTAGAAAATACATTGTAAGTATTTTATTTGGTCAATTTTTAAAATGACTTGCGATTTTTATTTTATTTGCAGTCGTCGGATCGGACGATCAAGAATTAAACTTTATTGATATGCTTTCATATTTATATTGATAATTGGCACTTCAGCTTTTACACTGAGAAAAGGGATTACATTAAATGAAAAGCTTAACTTTTGGTTTTTATCGTGTTCAACGAAAAGAATACCTTTTCTCAGAGAAGTGTTTATTTTAATGGAAAGTAGCGTGCTGTTTTGCCGGAAGACTATTTTCTTCTTAAGTACATGTTTTTCGACGAAAAGTAACCCTAATTAAATGGAATGCACCTTAGGTTTGATTAATATTTTATAATGTCTTTATAACTTCTGCTTAAGACAATACACATTAAATATTATATTACATATTAAATACGTACATAATAATATGTACATATTTAACAACATATTTTAGTTTCTTTTAAGTATTATTGAATTATAAACAGTATTTTAAATAACAAACGGACGTTTTGGTTTATTTGCGTGGACACGCATGTATACATTGATTTAAAACTTTTGCCTTTTAACGGAAAATGCAAGCACCTGTATTCAAGCTGAGTGATTTTTTACGCGAGAGTATTTTAGTTTTATTATATGTTCCCACGCGCATAAGTCTCAGATACACAAACAATAATGAACAAAAGTGAATATTTTTCGTGCGAAGTTAAAGAAATTTCAGAGATAATTGGAATCTTTTCAGTTAATGCTGATTTAGTTATAAGCCAAGGAACTTTACAGCAGTGTACAGTGTTTGAAGGTTTTAAAACTGCTATACACGGGAAAAACGATCTTGTTGTTTTCAACCATTTTTCATGCATTTGGTTACAGTTACTAAATTATTACTTGATTTAGGAATATTAAAAATATTCCTGTATTCAATCAAACAAATGATTTGGTTAGTACATTTATTTGAAGCTAGCGTAGTATTTATTAATTTAACTAAATATTTACATAGAAGTAAAAATAAATATCGCATTTTATTTTCGTATAGCAGTTTTCTCCCCATATAGTACAGCAGATGAGCAGATACTTATGTGTAGTAGAGAAATTGTCGCATAGATAGCGTATCTCCTATTTCATTCCAGTAACAGATAACATTTCGCACAAAATAGGCTGGAAACTGCGATCGCAACATACTAATCTGGTATATTTACCAGAACAACATCTGATAGGAGTCAGTGCCATTGAAAGGACGATTTCTTTAACGGCATACTTGAGTGCTAGGATGATCACTGCGACCAATTCCCCTAAGATTTCAACATTCTTAGTGCCTGGGTTTTTTTGGAGATAATTCATTTTCATTCATTTAAAAATTAATCACGGCGTTTTGTTGTGTTTACGCTTAAGTCGAAGATGAATAGATGTTATAAGAAAAGGAAAAACCTCTTGAATCAAAATGCTTAGGGTTTTCAAGTTCAAAATAAAGAGGACTTGAATCAACTATCAATATCTTTTACTTAAAAGAATAAACTGTTTCAACGAAAAATATATAATTTCCGAAGAAATGCGTGTATTTAAAATTATATTCCTTTTCAAGGAAACAACAAATCATGTTGGCCACACACAGAAAAAAGTTTTCTATTGCCAAGTACATCTGTGTTCTTACACATTTTTACTAAATGTAAGATAGTATTTTCTTTATTTTAGAGAATTTACTAGATCCGAGTTAATAGGTGTCCTTAAATTATTTTCTTGAAATTTTACTAATATCAAAACAAAATTTATTTGTGGCAAATGTTATCTGTCTTAAAACAAGTACATATAATTTTTATAAGGAATAATTCACTCTCTTACGATTTTTCTAATATTGAGTGATATTTTCTCGACGCAAGTAACATAAGTCTCTTGTATTCAGAATAGAAAAAAGTTGGAATGTGGAGGGGCTGATATACGCTAAAACTTGGTTTTATGCACGGTACAAATAATACGGTATGCTCGTTTTGAATCTCAAATTCGTCAAGACCGGTCAGATGACGTCATTAAGGAGCGTATAGAAAACAATAAAATACATGTATGGCAAATAGCAAAATGTTAAAATCCAAATTATTCACAACTACTAATCAATGTAATTCAAATACAGCTTTGCTTTAAAAAAGCCCGTTTTAAGTTGAAATTTACTTTATCTATCTTGTCGCCATCTAGTAGCGCTCGTGCTTATTTCTACAATTGTAACGAAATTCGCGTGCGTTTACAAAGTGTTTTCGTGGTTTTTCTAGAAAATTGAATCGTGAAAACACCTTAACGTTTTTAAAATATGTTCCGTAACCCCGTCCGGATCTTCTAAACATACCTTTCGCATTAACAAAACCCTCACGGTCGAAATCGATTTTAATATAATAATAATTATATATGTGGCGCCATTTATGCTCCTACGTGACGTAACTTCCATATGCGCGTAAGCATACCGTGATTATTTTACCGTGGTTTATCCAGTATGATCGAGTTGCATTTCGTATTAATATTTCGCAGTATTTCGATAATATTTGCCCTGTACGTTACCTAAATCTGTTTGTCACCTGTTTACAGTAGTTTGAATAACGATAAGTATTGTTATAATATATATACTAGTAAAAAAAAAATATACATATATAGTTACGGATATTTTTACAAATAGATATGTCTGAAGAACAATTTTATATTCGGCTTCAATATAAAGGCCATTTTAAGCGGTGTAGCATTGGTGCGGAGATAGAAACCGCAATAAAAAAGGTTAATAATTGATTTCATTATGCACGAATATGTAATCCCTTACAAGTCTAGTAATTGCACAAATAGTTGCCACGATGTAGGGTTAGTTTGTGTCTATTAGAAGATGAGTTCGCTTCATTTTCTATGTTAAAAAAAACATACTGTAAATATAGTATCTAAATAAATACTTTTTAGTTGTAAAGTTATTCGATTTGTATTTTTTTCCTTACCTACGATTTAACAATTCACAAAATAAAATTTAAATAAACTAATTTTATTAATTGGTTACCTATGTATACTTGTAATTGATTTTGAGTTTTTACCTTAAAGTATGTGGTGTTACATGGTAACAATACAAATCCTATATAAGAAACAACGTATATTATAAGTAAGATACAAATATGTATATTTAGCCAACGAAAATTATTATCAAGTAACTAATCCTAGGGTCCTCTGCCAGCATAATTAAAAGTATAATAATGTATTGAGTTTGGTCTTGCTGTTTGCAAACAATTGAGTAACATTTCGTCATGCTGCTGGCTTTTTCAGAATAACCAACAATTCAGTTATTTTTGACGAAACTTTAATCAGTTTTTTGCAACCAACAGTACTACAATAAAGGTTATCGCACGTTAGTCCGTCACAAAACAGCACGGTGCGCCCCGTAAAAAAAAAAACGGATAGAATTAAAACAATGCAAATGAATGAAAAAGAGCCCATTGTACCAGCATACATAGCTCAGCGCAATGATATTGGTTTTGTGATGGGGCGCACCGTGCCGTGCTGCGACGAGCTAATGTGCGATAACCTTAAGAATAAAAACACCATTTTTGTTTCTTGATTTAAAAAAGGAATCCTTAAGTCAAGTAAGTACCGTTTTCATGTTTAATTAAATAAATAAAAACGTTTGATTTTAAAGGTATTAGATGTTTACCACTAGAAAACGACAAACTAATATTAAGCTCGCTTTGCATTTATTTTAAGGAGAGGCCTTGTTTATATCAAATTTATTTTTTCTCAATTCAAAGTTCTCATAAGTTCGAATTAAATACATAATAATCTTGAAACCAGTTTTTTTTTTATTTATTTCAAGTAACCTGCTTTCCTTTGTCTAAAGACATTAAATTTCTTCAAACAAGGAATTAATTTCTTGGGATATTGAGAAAATAATTTTCTTCGTCCAAGAAATTATTCATTTGCTTATATATAAGAACGAGAGATACTTCAGTTGAGAAATTCTCACTTGATTCTAGAAATTACTTCTCTGTGTGCATATAGAAAACGGAAAAACTTTTGGTTTAATGGAATTGCTTTTAAATGAAAAGGATATTTCACTCAGTGTGGCCAGTACCACCGTTGCGAAGGAGGTTGATATTTTATATTACGTATTTTCATTCATTTTAAAAAAAAATTGGTAGACCTTTCCTGCTAAAATTGCTAGAAGTCAGAAAATATAGGCCAGGATAAAAAAAAAACCATAAAGTATCTTTCGTTTCAGTTTTTGATGTTTAACATCATCACGTAGTCCGTCAACGCGAATTTCAGAATATCCTGTATGTAAATTCAACGCCTATTTCACACATAACTCAGAGATGAAAAGACAAAAAAAGATACTGTTTTAAAAGCCGGTATTTTGGTGGATATTGTTTTACTTTAAAAGAAGGGAAACTCAAATTACACAGTCGACATCAGAGGAACGTGGAATCAGAAAATAAATCCTCATTTTTCTCACATGATTCTCGTTTTCGAGAAACCCATACCCAGTTCCGCCAACTTTACACCATCTCGGCAACGTAAGTAACGCAAGTACATAACGTAAATACCCACGTACAAAGGGACCATTAAATTTATGCGTGGGAAAGGAACATATCTCGCCCGGAGAATCACCGTAGCGTAAAAGCCAACTGCGGTGTATCCACTCGCAATTAACCCCAAAAGTCCGTGCGTCGCACGAACGGCGGCACTTCATCATACGCGCTCATCCGTGGTATATACTCTTTCGCGTTTTCTGCTGCGCGCCACTGTTCCTTACCGCATTACTACCGTAATGCATTAACGGTGCATTCGACGAGAGGAAGATATAATTTCGCGACGAAAGTCACCATCCAAGTATAAACTCATCATTATTGCACGCATGCATGAAAATTGTTGTTAGCGTCGGAATGTCGTAGAGGTTATGAATGGAAAAGACTATTCATTAATAAAATACTATTGTTAAATATTTATGTAAAATATAAGAGTTTAGTAGACAATGAATCAGACCCTAACAGCCAGAAATATTACATAGATATTTTTAAAAATATATTTTATAAATATTTTTCGTGAGAGGTTTTTGAATATATTTTTCATATTTTTTTCTAAATATAGATAAAATATTCAATTAAAATATTTATTCCATATTTTAAAATTAATGTAAGCGCTATATTTTTTCTAAAATATTTATATGAAAATTGAGATTTTTTATGCAATCGATTTAATTTGTCAAAATGAACTAAAATTGTACTTGGTTATTTAGAATGTATAACGTCGATAACGAAAACTTGAAACATACATAGAGTTGTCTAAAAGGCAAGAACTTGTTTTTTCACACTCACGAAACAAGTTAATAATTCTGGCATTTTTTAAGGCATACTGAAGGTTTATCAAATTAATCACTATTTTTTTAATTGAAGTGTTCTAAATAAAAAACAAACGTATTTATTATCATTTTATTTGAATAAGCCAATAAAAATGAAAAATACTCATTTTTAAGTCTAGCTGATGCTAGGTACAACCCTATGGCTTTTTTCATATATTCGGTAGTGGCGCTCTCATGGCGTTTCCTTGTGGCCTCTAAAACAATGCCAATTGTATTAGATCATACCATGAATAAAACATCGTACAACATTATCGACACCTACAAATACATTTGGAGCATTTACAATAATTGGAGTGGTAGCTACATTCTAATACTTACGATACTTATTTTTACTTTATTTCATAATATTTGAAAACATTCTACGTACAAACAATAAAACAACACAACGTATTCTAACCTCTATTTGAGGTTATGACGCTTATCTACAGAGATGAATCTCTTAAGCAAATCAACTAGCAATTTATCTGGTAGATGCAGCACATATATGATGCATAAAATTCCTACAATTATATTATCAAACGATTTCTGTACATAGCGATATTGAGCATTTCAATTATCTTATAAATGCATGACATGTTCAAAGTTTTGCCTTACCTCGTAGTCACCACAAAACTAAAACACACCCCGCAACAATTAATTACACAGTTAACCCTAATCTGCCCTAATCGTAATACTAATTATAAACTCTAACATGTACGACAAACGAAATGAAAAGCGTTGATGATACGCACGTGCGCGTATGCATTTTATGTACCTAATCCATACACGCATAAACAATACTAAATCATATAACACCGGCACCGTAATGAATAGAGGTGTTGTGCTGACGTTCACAACTTACAAATATTACAAATAATATAATACAAAACGCAGATATATTAATAGAAAAGTTACAGCGCTCAACTTAGATACTAATTAAATCATATTAGATATATATTATCTAATTTAATGTTTAAACTATCATTTTAAATAGGTACATACCTACTTAATATGGTATGCATATTTACCCATTTTATATTATTCGTCCTACGCACCAAATGTACAAAAACAAAAATTCAATCTTTTTTTATATGAAATAAATTTTTACAGAAATACAAAGCAAAATATTCTTGAGTTATGAAAAATATATTGAGAAAACATTTGCAATAAAATGTTATTAATGCTACATAACATATATATTTTTAAATGTTTTCCTAATATATAAATTAATATAACTAATATTCAAGAAAGATTTAATATTTTTTAAATATTTATAAAATATGAAATAAATATAGTTGGTCACTGGGGGACGGCTACATTGAGCTATCACAGGTTGCAATAGATTATGACGTTACTAAATCATGACATATAAAGAAACCGGCTTTCACCCCATTTTTCCCACCCTAGACGCCGACTACCTGTCGACGGGGATAATAATCATGAATAAACAAGAAAATAAGGTATCCTTATCTGAAAACCAAAACTCGTCTTTTTCGCGCATGGCCCTCAGATACGTCATCACTCGACTGTCGCCATTATTGTTGATGTATATTTACCAAATTACTATATTTATTTTAACAAGTTTCAGTTTATTTTTAAATCGATTAGAACACTTTATTTAGTTTTTATTTAATGTTTTGTGTCAGCTTATGCTTGTAGTAGTTTCGATTTACGTGTATAGTGATTTTAGTTAGGTGTTATAAGTTCGTTTTAGGTTTTGTGTGGATAAACTGTTTATAAACGTTGTAGTGGAAATTATTGAGTGACATGCATTCGTTTGAGGGAGTAGAATAAAAAGAATTGATAAATAAATTTGTAAAAAAAAGAAAAGTAAAACATTGCACTCGCAATCATCAATTAATTCTTTCTTTTTTTATCTGCATTTTTTTTTATTCCAACACTGTCTGCATTAATGTTTGTACCAAACTAATAGATATTTCATTTGCCACTAAAAAAAATATGAACCACTTAGAATAAGTGAAATTTTAGTACGTATAAGTACAAACAAGTATCAAGAAGTGTAGAACATGTTCAGTTAAAGTAAAGGCTTGTAAATTATTAATGCTTTATTTGCTTCATTGCACTAAAATAATCAAACATGAAATGTTATACTAAAGGCAAAAAATACTTTACATCAACAGAATCACTCATCACAAAGCAATAACGATTTTGCATTCACTTGAAAATTACATTTAAAATGTGAATTATTAAAATTTTGTTTCAATGCAAATTTGATTGAGGAAATGCAAAAAAAACAGTTTTATTGATTTTAATAGGATAGATTTAAAAAAATGGGAGTTAATTTTCTTTACATTGGTGATATCTATTAAATTATTGGATTGGTAGTACTGTTTGGCCCTTAAATACGTCACGCCTAGATGCGCAAGAGCATACCTTATTTTCTTGTATGATGATAATAATAATATTATAGACGCGGAATTTACGTATCACTCAACAGTCGCAACACAGATATCATATGTCTGTTGCAACACGTAGTTTCTCTATGGTTCTGGATCACGGGAACCAATTGGATGACATATTCCAATTTCCGCGGTGCTTTTTATTTATTTACTTATTTAATTGTATTCGCCACTGATCCAGAGGATATGGGCTTTGTTAGCAACGCGGCATATCCGGAAATGATTCATGGGAATTATTAAAATATACCTGGTTGCACAGGTAAGTGATTAAATTTGTCAGATAGCCATTTGGACAACAAGTAAAACGGACTATTGATATTGGAGACGATATATATTATAACATATATGCAAAATAAGAATTAGAAATGTGAGTCGTGAGTACATTAGAAATTAATGACAGGAAGAAGAAATATGTTAAATTACCATTTTATCCAAGTTACAGAAAAGGTCTAAAAAATTCTTTTTCTAAATTCAACCATGACATAGCAACTACTTCAAATAATAGTCTTAAAAATATTTTAGGTAACCCTAAAGATCAAGTAGATAACTTGGACAAATCAGGTATTTATAGAATATCTTGTAAAGATTGTGATCATGTATATATTGGGCAAACTAAAAGATCAATTAAAACGCGTTATAAGGAGCATTTGGCTCATCTTAAATTTAGAAGGTTTGACAAATATAGTGTATGTATGTTTGTATGTATTTATTTATTAGATCCATTAGGCAATATAAAATATTACATTGGATACGTCATAACTAACTTAAATATGTATAAAGAAAGAAAAAAGTTGAACGCATTAAAAGAATGATGGCATTAAAAATTTATATATAATCGTAATCCCAAGATACCTCTGGTGTAGGGATATATTATCTATGTTCTGCACACTATTTTCCACCTTCCTCTGTCCTTGGCGATTTTCTTGCCCTCCACACTCATCCCTCCTCTCCTTATAGCCTTTGCCACTGTGGTTCCTCCCAATTTTCTGGAGGTCGTCCTCCTCCTGTTCTTGCAATCACTCTTGCTTCCCATACTCTCCTCGTTTGCTCGGTTTCTCCCATCCTTTGGAACGTATCCCACCATCCCAGCTGTTTTTCTTCTAAGAAGTATAATATTGATTTTGTTTCCAATTCTATCCTCACGTCTTCGTTCCTGATCCTGTCTCGTCTTGTAATTCCTTTAACCCCTCGTAGGTACTTCATTTCGGTCGCCTGAAGTTTAACTTTTCCATGTCGTATTTATTGTCCATGTCTCACTACATACATCAGAGTTGGGTCTATACAAGCAGTTTTAAAAATTGTCATTTTAGTTTTTCTAGTTATTTCTTTTTTCCTTATAAATGTACGGTTAATTGAATATATATATCTTATTGCTTTTTTCTATTCTTTCTTGTAATGTTTTTATCTTGTTTTCCGTCGTTCTGTATAATAACTCCTTAGGTATTTTATATTCATTCACTTGTTCTAATATTCTTTCCATTGATTTCAATGTTAATTTTCTCTTTATCTTGCATTATACCCATTACTTTCGTCTTTTCTGTGTTTATTATCATGCCATATCGTTCTAGTGTCTTATTCCATATGTTGATGTTTTGTTGTAGTCCTTCTTCAGTCATTGGCCATTATCACCACATCATCTGCAAATGCACATTCTGATATTTCTACTCTCTTCAAATTTCTGTATCCAACTGTTAGTTTTCTCATTTGGGGTTGACATTCCTTTATGACTTAATCCAGCAGTACATTGAATAGCAATGGACTTATAACACCTCCTTGCCTAAGACCATCCGTTGTAAGAAAGGTTTCTGACTTCATGTTTTGATATATTACATAAGTCTCATTATCTTTATACAGTGATTTAAGTGCCTCAATTATTAGTCGACTAACCCCTCTTTGTTCTAATATTTTCCACATTCTCGTTCTAGGTACTCTAGGTACTCTAGGGCATTAAAAATACATATATATTTTCAGGTTAGCCAACGTTACTCAAATAAAGCAGAAAACTCGTCAATATAATACACAACATTTTCCAAAAGGCGATTCTTTACTCTGGATTTGAATAAGCGAGCCGTCTGATATACTTTATACTCCTCCGACAGAGCATTATAAAGTCTCAAACCCAAGCAGTTAGAAGAAACAGATGCACCCGCGATTTTGTAGAGGAATTACATTAATTTATTTCTGTTCCGTGTATAGTGAGAGTGTACGCCACAGTGCGTTTATAAATTTGGATTCTATTTTGCATGAATATACCGCAGAAACTCCAAAATAAAATGCCTTGCAAAGTGAGCAATCCAAACTCCCGAAACAACCGTCTACAAGAAACATCCTGCCTAACGCTCGCCATGCAACGTGCTAACCTCTTCTGCGCAAAAAAAAACATCACTAGCGTGCACAGACGAACCCCACAAACAAATACCGTACAACAAACGTGAATGGACAACAGCGTAATAGAATTTGAGCATCTAGACTCTTGTCCAATCGCTTCACGCATACTTCGCTTTGGAAAACATACAGTATTCAAACATTAAATCAACTAATACAATGACTCTCCCATGATAGATATTTGTCTACTTTTAAAACCTAAAAATTTAGTGGAATCTAACTTCACTATATTCTCATCCAATATGGATAATTAATATCTCATGATCGTTCTTATTATGAATATTTCTAAAAATGGATAATTTAGTTTGGAACTGTTCAAATATAAACTATTATTGAAAAGCAAAGTTGCAGCATCATCTAAAAAATTATTGCAAGCAACTTTCGATGCCGCAAGATCATTATCCGCAATAAAGCCACAAGCATCATCAGTATACATGAAAACTTGGAAATCACCCAAAGATCCGGCAATATCATTAATAAACAATATAAACAAAACAGGTCCCAAAATGGATCCCTGCGGAACACCAACAGCCACTGGAAGCTTTGCCGATCTATAAGTCCTAATGGAACTGGAGTGATAAGTGACCTCAACAAGCTGCAACCTACCAGTCAAGTACACCTCACACCATACCTATGCAATCTATCCATGAATACGTTATGTTGCACGTAATTCAAGGTGATTATTAATTCTCAAAAAGGCTATGGAAAGCGGTAATGGTAGAGCGATTCTTTCTAAAACCATGTTGAGAATCATTTAAAATGCTACTATTAAAAAATCACTAAGGCGGTCAAGCATCGCATTTAAAAATCTTAAATCTCTAAATTAGATTGAGCAAAACAGAAATTTACATCATACAGAAGGAAACAAATGCCATATTTGACGTTTGCAACGCGTAATATTTTAATGGCGATAATAAGGAAATATTACAGTTTACAAAACACTAGCTTATAAAGCATTAAATCGCTAATTAATGCTTGTAACACTGCAGTACCTAACTTACGCAAGGCGTAAGGTGTTTATAAAAACGCAATTTAGATCAATCAGAATTTCAACGATATTAGCAGATGTTGATCACTGCTTTTAGCATTCTTTTTTTTTTAGAAAAAATGGATAAGCGTTTATATAATAATTAGGAAAACATTTATTATGTATACATATTACATCATCATGTTACAACTTCAATTCGCTAAATTCTAATTTTTCCGTATCATTTCTGTATATATAATTGGGTGCAACATGTCAGTTATATATTAAGAATTTCAATTTCTACAGCAATCTAAAGAAATAATCGTGAGTCGAATAAATACAATGCTGCAAAAGTAGCGATATTAATCTTCTTTAGTTGAGCTCGCATTGTTTTCTTGTTAAAAACTGTATGTAACAAACTTGTTTTTATTTTTGGTGTTATACTATAGATTCGGTGTCCGAAAGTTTTAGATATCCATGTCAGTTTTAATAGTTTGCTGTTGACCTGCGCACAAAAAAATAATTACTCAATTTGAATATAAATGCATCACAGAGAATATAACATAACTTCCTATACTATGGTCAGTGTGGGGGTGTATCAGATTTATAAGAGGTAAATATAATAATATGTAGCACTGTAATCACATACAATCAAAAAGTCTTAATGCACAAGGGGTCTATCTGTAAGCATTAACGAAAAAAACAGTATTTTATAAATGCTGTGGGCTAGAGCCGCACCTGTGCCCAACCTAAATGCTGTCCCGAGTATATCCCCACATACCACTATCATTCAGCATTACCGCTGTTAGTTTTGTGTGGATCGCCGCTTGGAGTGCAAGCCACTTCGAACATTTTATCTAAATTGCTTCCCGTCTCGAAAAGATGATCCTTCCAGGACCATCATGATTTCATATAAAGAAATCGAAGCTTGATGCATCGGCAAAAGCGCGGGAATGTATAGATTCATTTTCGCCCGACATCATAGTAAAAAAGGCGTGTTTGCAAATTTTCTGTATCTACATTTATTTCTGTGTAATTCGATTCAATTCATTTTGCGTTATATGATTAAATAAATCCAAAAGAAATAACTCAGATTCATGTGGTACCGGTTTATTAACACTAACTCTCGATTCGATAAAGCAAAAGAAAATATTTACGTTTTTGTAACTAACTGAAGCCGCATATCCGGTGAAACTCGAACGACTTATCAGGATAATATAAAATACTACTTTGTAGACTTACGTAGAATGCTCTTAAGCAAAAAAGGAATGTTTATTTTATAAAAAGAAGAAATTTAAAATGCCTCAGTTTTGCTTTATTTACAAGAGGCCTTTATTTATTCAGAATGACGTTAAATGAACTTACGGCATACCATTAAGAATAATACTAAATGAGTGCAATGTATTTAATACATAATACCACGTTTAGCGGGTGCTTAACATGACGTTTCCTTGCATCAGGCCCGGACTAAAGATTTTTAGCTCTAAATTTTACTTTTTTATATTCTTTAATGATGAAATCCGGTTCGGTGGGTTTGTGCTTTATATGTCGTGTAGTTAACACCCAAGCAAAATTTACTTTTTTATTTAATACACCCGATAAGCAAGAAGATTATGTATTTATATTTGAGAATAAAATTTGTTCAGTTTTCCAAACCGTGACCCGAAAAACAATTTTTTAGTTCAAATGTAACAATATATCTAAAATCATTATGAACATAAATAATATTTCACCACAAAAATAATTATTTAGATTTGAGTAAATAGATTTTCTCAATTGGAAACTATCCTATTTATTGCCTTAATAATTTATGTACATTTTGATAGAAGTATATAAAAGTATTATTTGGAGTATTGCCATATTTGCTTCCAAAATATAAATATATTGAACTGATAATATTACCTGCTTAATCTAAGGCATTTCTACTATTCAAGGGTAATAATTACCCACTAATTTTATGTCTGTAACTCAAAATAACCTCGGTAGGGAAAAATTAATAAATAAAGAAATATTATGAAATTAAATAAATGTACTGTCATGACTTTATAGTTTTACAATCGTTTTGGAAGAAGGTAGCGTATCGGGGTACTCCAGGAGTGCGCACGGGATATTGATGCGTAGAGATAGATGTTATGCCGTATCCGTCGTTGCGATCGGTGTTCTCCGGATACTTCCCACTTCAATGCCTGGACCTGGTATCTAGTCGGCGTGGTACTGATATAATTTCAATCAGTATAATAATTTGCTGGTATTACCTATCTAAAAACTAATAACTAGTAAATACCTACATATGTTTGTTAATGTACACACCTACCATGTTCATACATTATCGACACAATGGCATTGACTCTAAATATTATTTCAAAGTTTTTTAAACCAGTAATCCTTTAATATTAGATAACACGTATGTAGTTACCTTCGAATATTTTAATGGAGCATCTGTGCATCAGCCCATTCCCCCCCATTCTCTAAAGGAGTTGTGGAACGGCTGGGGTATCCATGGAGTAAAACAAATGATTCTTTTTAAGTGTGACCCTTCTAATGAGTATACGCATAACTTTCCAAAAACTGTTACTATTTACTGATAGAAACAGGGATACATTTAGACCATTAAATTACAAGTAAAGTAATTATGCCGCACTGATATTAAAAAAAAAGGCAAGTTACAATGCTCGTAAATTTTACAGTGCCTTACCAACAGATTATAAAGTAACGGCAACACTGAATATTTTTAAAAAACCTGCTCTGAGCTCCCGTTTATTGTGCTGAGGACGTTTTTGTCGGCTATAAGTCTATTCTGTATAATCTATTTGGATACCTACTTTGTTTTTATTACTTTTATTGACTTGTACCGACATTTGCAGAAAAATAAATCATATATCTGGCTTGCCATTTTCATCATTCATTTATTAATTTAGTGTCAGTTTATGTCAGTCTTTTACTATACACATATACAACGTGTCAAACATTTATGTCATTTATATAAGCTACGTCTAACCCTCGCCTATAATATTTTGCACTTCTATAAATGACTTCCGGCCGTGGCAAAGACTATATCAGTGTGCTCCCAAATATCGAGCTACAACTCTTCAAGGCGTACGTCCATTCCGAGGAGCTAACCACTAAGAATTGGCCGAGCACATGGGGTTGGATCCTAGACGAATACGAGAAGCTGAAGGACAAACTGGCGAAGGTGACCGAACATTCCCTTGTCATACATCCGTCACAAATAACAGAACACAGGCACATTTTACCCATGCCAAATTCGGTGAATCACGAATACGGTTGGATAGCCACCAAGCCGGAATTCCGTTTGGAGATATACGGTCGTGACGTTCAAAATTGGAGAATACCAGATATCTACCAGGTACCATAGATTTGGAGTCACTATTAAGGGATTGGAAGAGGGATAATTATTATATTGTATTGATGGATATATATATTTTTACTTATATTTTATAGATGATATTTGTAATAATTAATAATCTGATAATCAATAAAGAAGTGGTATAACGAGTTTTTGTGTTGAAGTTATTTTGGTTGATTCAATGTTCCAATATTGTGGTTTAATAATAATAATGATTGTAATAATAATAATAGCCCTTTTTAAACTACAGTGATGAATGCCACTGGTGGAAATCCCATTTTCTTGTTGCCATTTAATCATGCCTAACCAAAGTTTCATTAAAATCGTGCTAATAATAACGGAGAATTTCATAAAAAAGTGAGACAGACTGTATGATCTTTGCATCACAACTCCTCAAGTTCTTGTTTGTTCAAACTTCGATTGTCGTGCAGTACTAATTTTTATTACTGTACTTTTATTGCTAAAATTAGATACCGTTCGCTGCTTGCTGTAACGATATTCATAGAGTGTGTATTGCAGAAATGAGCTCTAATAAAAAACTGCCTATTTTCCTGGAATTTGGTCTTTAATAATAATAATAATAATAATAATTTATTTCCTATAGGTAATACCCAATTATAGGAAAACATAATGCACACATCTGCAATATAAATTACACATGCGTTAATAATATAAGTTAAATAAAGATCAAACATTAAAAAAAAAAAAAAATTACATAAATTCTTACGAGTTAGACTATGAATATTAAATTTATTTATTAAATTAAGTTTGAAAAATAATTATGAGCATACTCAGTTATGAAATAAGTTAAATAAAGATCAAACATTCAAACATAAAAAAAATTATATAAATTCTTACGAGCTAGACTAAAAAGTTAAATTTTATTTATTAAATTAAATTTGAAAAAATAATTATGAGCATACTCAGTTATGAAACTTAAACTATCGCTATTAAGGTCGCAACTATCAGAGATTCTATTGTAGTACTCGCACATTAAGGAAATAGGGGAAGAACGTAGAATATTAGTTCGATTTGAACACAGTAGAAAGTTGGTGAGAGACGAGAATTCAGCCTTGGAATATTAAAATTTAATTTGGATAAAAGCCATGGACAATCAATTCTACCATGAACCAGACAAAATAAAAATTTGACCAAACTAATAATTCTCCTTACATATAAGGAACTGAAATTGAAGTTATTTAAAAGAACACGACTACGTTGTCTCACCGGGTATATTCCTTCAACTAAATAGTATAAAAACTTCAGAAATTTTCTTTGAACAGATTCAATTGCGTTAATATGTGAAGAATAAATTGGAAACCAAATAATAATCGCATATTCTAATTTAGATCGAATTAATGAATAGAATAGAGTGCTAAGTGTGATAGTGTTTTGAAAGTCCCTGCAATTCCGATAAATAAAGCCAAACAATACCCGCAATATGGTTAGAAAAGGATAGCCTAGAGTCAAATAAAACGCCAAGATCTCTAACATTCTCAGTGGATGTTAAAATAGTGCCGTTGATAGAGTAAGGATAAATAAAGCGATTCACTTTCTTTGTATACATCATGGATGTGCATTTAGAAATGTTCAAGGAAAGCCTACACTTATTGCACCACAAGAGAACGGCATCAATGTCACGTTGGAGAATCTCAGCATCTACATCTGAGTTAACTGATGTAAATAATTTAACGTCGTCAGCAAACATTAATTTCTCAGACTGAATGTTGGTGACTAAATCATTAATAAATATTAGAAATAAGAGAGGCCCCAAATTAGATCCCTGCGGAATGCCAGAAGTAGGAGTAATAAACTTTGAAATATAATTGCGATACCTAACGCACTGTCTTTTATCCAATAGGTAAGATTCCAACAACAGCATTAAAGAATCAGACAGTCCAAACGCACGCAATTTTCTGAGAAGTATGTAATGGTCAATTTGATCAAAAGCTTTGCAAAAATCGAGATAAACAACATCAACTTGACCACTGTTATCCATCGTTTCAGAGACAAACTGCGTAAAGCAGGCTAAATTAGTCGCAGTAGACTTATTGTGCATAAATCCATGCTGAAAGGGAGATATTAACTTCTGTATGCAATTATAAATATGTTTGTGTAAAATGGATTCGAAAAATTTTGGCAAAGTTACATAAAAGTGATATAGGTTTATAGTTTTTAATCTCTGTTGGATTTCCCTTTTTGAGAACTGGACATATGTAGGCTATTTTCCAGAGTGTAGGGAATCTCGAATGCTTCAGAATTAAATTGAAAATTGTATGTAAAGGTTTTGTGAGTACAGTTGCACAATCACGAAGTAGGAAGCTAGGTATAGCATCGTAACCGGTGGTAAAACAATTTTTAGATGTACATAAGGTAGATTCGATTTGATTCTCTGATATAAAAGATAAATTAACAGGCGCGTTAGCAATATCAGGGAAAATAGGGAGATTGCTACTAGAGGAAGACGTATACACACTGTTAAAGTAGTCACAAAAAGCGTTGACTATAGCATCAGGTGAACTAAATTCAGTGTTATTATGCTTAACTACTCCAGGGATTCTAGTATTGTCCTTCCTACTTTGAATAAATGCCCAAAATTGTTTAGGGTCATTATAAATAATTTTTAATCATTATATCTATATCGATTTGTTATTTAAATGGAACACATGATGTTCCAATACTATTAACCATATTTACAAGGAATTAACTCTACGACCTGAAAGAAACTAACAATAATTCTAACGATCATATCATCTAATACACATTTTTTTTAATGATAACTGTTTTAACCCATAACCGAACAATTCTAGCAATAACTTACATATTATTTCCTTAATAAAAACTAGATTTATTAGCGGAAACAATAATGGAAATAGAAAGTTTCAATACATACACATTTCTTTATCTTTTCATTATTTTTGTATTAATTTCAACACACCTTAAATAATAGTGTAATATTTCACACACCAATAGACAAGAAAAAAAAATAAAATTCTTATATTGTATCATTGAATTCTATTTTTCCACTTTATATAATTTTATGGTTTATAAGTATCATTACATCGTCTTGTTATATACAGTGTAGGTACAATAAAATAATTCGGTTTTATTGAGTCTAAAAATGTTGCAGTAAAGTGACGTATGTGTACCCTTTCGTAATTAAAATGAATCACTTCGCAGATCCGTAACAAATTCGGGAATCTCCTTTCACTTTCACAAAAAAAGTAATGAGGTTCGTGGTTTCGTATCGAATGATAATTGAACGAACATTACTCATACTAATTCGAAAAACCAACAAGTGATAAAATAGTCAAATATGATGTAGCCGATGTACTCTGGTTCGGGACACGTACACCTTTCAAAAGGGATATAAAATTATGCATAAAAACTTGCCGCGGTCACTAATAAGCCCCGCCCTCCATTGCTATACAGGTGATTCATTTTCCATCCTCACCATTGGAATCTCCTTTATTACTGAAAATAGGCGGTAGGTTTAAATTTGGGAAAATTGCAAAATTTCACCTATTAAAAAGTACATTTAAATGACCAACTATAATTGGAGCTTAAAAAATTATTGCTATATATTAGTATATTGACTAGTGATGTATAAAACTGCTTCTTTACGTTAGCAGCTACAATCTGCTTCTGCTACTTCTGGTTAGCAGTTTAAAAAACCTGCTACTTTTTGTGTTCTTAACCAAAATCGATATAAAAACTAGGAAAACTAATCAGCGAAACTTACATTGTGTGGGGTTGTTACACAAAATAACTATTATTACTTGGAATAAAATTGTTTCCACTTGGGCTTGACAAAAACAATATTTCTATGTTAGAGAATTCTGTTTATTTTTTATGCTCGTATTTACTTGAGCGGTTGCGATGTTCGTATATTCGTTATTTCTAAAATGTCGCGTACGCTTGTCATTTATTTAACACACCACTAAAATATAAGTATTTTTAGAAATATATTCTTTATTATGTATGTTTGCTAGTTCACTTTTACATTTTTTTACGGTAAAAAAACATCTATGACATAATTAGATAGTGCCCCAAAGTAAAAATAACAACACCATACACAAATTATTGTGTTACCACCAAAGTTTATTACAAGAATAAAATACAACATATTGCAATAGTTTAGTGCCAATTATTATAATAATGTCAATGTGATTTTAATAATAATAGAAGCTATTCAAATCTATTTGACAAAAACTTACTAAATTCTTCAATTTAATAGTCACACGAAAATAATGTTTCTTTTTATTAAGAAGAGCACTGAAGTTACAACTTCAAAATCCTCACCGGTATTGTAAAAAAATAATTAATTTAATCATTGAAAAAAAATAATTCCACGAGCCTCCCAAAGTCATCAAGACGATCTAAATACCCCTAGTTGACAAAAATAAAAAAAAGGTAGCTAGAAGTACAAAGGATACAAAACTGAGATGAATACCACTAAATAATCTAACTTTGGATTACCCAAACTGCACGTCTAGCCTTTTGTTTATCATCCTTTCGTATATGTATACAGGGTGTTCCACCAACAGAAAATTCCTCTATAACTCGTAAACAGTGGCAGATAGGAAAAAACTGTTTATCAATTTTTGTACGAATATGATTTTTCTATAACATAAAATTATTGGGATTATCACTATCTAAATTAATTTTATTAAACAATAAATTATTTTTTTTTTAAATAAATATAAATTTAATTTTCAAATTCTAAAATAATGTATAACCACCAAGTTAGTATTAATAAATCATTATAATCAGATTTTTTTTCAGTTTTTACCTTATTATTGAATTGAAAAAGCCAATATACATATTGGCGAATGCATTCTTTGAAGATAATTCCCTAAAAACAAAAATTTTATAATAAAATATATACTTATTTTTTGTTTGAAAAATAGTACGAGCATTTTCTCTGAATATACTTTAGTTATACATTTATTTAAAAATTAAATATGTGAGATACATACATCAAAACACATAAATTAATTATTATTATTAATTACATTTCTCATCATTAGAGGCGATACTAAATCAGCAGTACTAAAATTCACAGTAATAACAATATAATTCGATGATCCCTAGACATAAGCAGATAAGTCATTTTGGTAATTTTTCAAGAAAAATGAAAGTATCTGGCAGCAAGTATGATAAACATGCGTATAATATAAAATAAATCATTTTTTATTATATCACCTTAGAATTATTTTTTGTAATATAACATATCTTATTTGTGATAAAATAATGACTTCTGCTTATGCCCAGGGATCATCTATATATGCCCCCATTCTACCTTTTCCCGGGAGAACCTAAATCTAAAATGATTTTAAATAAATTTCCCATTTTTTGTCATTTTTGTTGCCCCATTCAGGCATTTATTCAGGCAGAAATAACTTAATTTTTTTAATTTCAATATTGTAAGAATTTTAATAAGTTTTGAAAATATTAGCAATGTTTTTTTGGGTTTGAATTACCAGAAAAAGAAAATAAATAAATTCATTTTAGTTAATACTAAAAATAATGTAAAGTAAAAAAGAACATATTTTAACAATAGCGGATAAAAACGTTAAACCATTTTCAGCTCCATAATGTGATCAGGAAATTAAAATCCAATACGTATTTTTTTCCAGTTCTATATTTAAACACAATTAAGAATGCAGTATAATACCGAGCAAAATGCTCAATAAGTTTCGAAAAAAAATAGTTTTATTGCAGAAAGTTGACTAAAAATAATTCAAGATGAACAATTTACAAAAAAAAATCTTATACACAGCTTACAATCAGCTGTTACAAAAATACTTAACTGTTAAACTATGCCCAAAAAGCTGTTATGAATGCTCATAAAATTTTATTTAAAAAAAATACTAATCAAATGTGAACTGTTTTGATATCGTTTAATATTTAATACAAAGATTTGTAACAAAAATTGTAATAAAACCTATACACATTTAACACGAAACGAAATATTACTATTATTACTATTTTTGGCAGTTATAAGCTTTAATCACTTTTTGTTACGTGTTTAATTTTCTTTTATAAAATGGCAGGTGTAAATTTTACTTTATCAATTCTAATAGCATTTTTCCTTCTTATTTGGCCTTTCTTTTTAAATTATTACATTAAAAATATTTTGAATAAATCATCAATTTACCTGTTCTAAAAGAAACATTCAGTAGTTATTCCCAAATAATGGAATTTTAGCTGATTTGATGAAAGTTGTATTAATAACACATAAATTAAAAATAATACGCTGCAATTTTTGAATAACCTAAATGCTACGGGATATTCCAATTTATTTATTAGCAAAAGGTTAATTCTATCTGTATTATTCCATACATTTACATGCAACTTTGTTGTCCTGATTTTAATCAATTTTCTCAAGGATTGTTTTTCTTTCTTTCCCTGGCATTTATACCGCAACAATTATGCTCATGGAAAATTAATAACAATACACAATTGAGATGAATACTTAACTTAATAACCGTCACGCTATTTCAAAAAAGATTAAATAAATAATAGAGGCTATTTTAGCGTCACCTATCGGATTTTGTTTCCACTTTTAGAAATTTGAATTTGCAATAACCGCTTTCAAATATCCTTGGTTTTCATTTTTTAGCTTGCAGTTGTGTTATTACCGATGTGAAATTGGACGAAATTATTATTTACGTATAGATGCTGCCGAAATCTTAATTTGAGAGGGCCAAGAGCGAACGTTAATCACCATATTCCTACGTTCGGGATAATTTATCCAAGGGCAGGTGGCACAAAATAAGAAAAAAAAACCTACTACCTGATGCTCAAAAGTGAGATCTCAGTAAAAGGGGTCTTTGTATACACACACGTACACATACAAGAAAGAAACCCACACTCATGCAAACATTTGGACCCCTCCTTTGCCTCTAACTGTAGCAGCCACGGAGTTCAGGTAATATAACAAAGAAAATCTCTCAACTGCGGACCCGCCAGCTCGTCTCTTAACGTACAGTACCGTCAAAAATGACAAAAACAAACTGGAGACGGAGGAAAAGACACGCTCCGAGATCTCCGCAATGCTCTAATAATTGTAGAATTGAGCCGAGACTTAATAAGAACTAATTCAGCAACGCCGACCAATTACCGGGTCGTCGTGTTGTCGTTATTGTTATTACGATTGCCGTTGTCGAGTATATACGCACGGGATAGTGAAGTAAAAGGGAAGGAACATCGCCGAGAGATAGCTTCTCTCGAAAAGCGACGCACAATAATCTCCCTCTTCGGAGAGGTAAAGGTACACCATGAAGATCGAAACACCGACGAACAAAGATTAGACTTACGTGAGGTTGTTAGCAAACGTGTTTCAGTTCAAGGGCAGTCAACTTGCGTGACTCTGGGTAGAGATCAAAAATCAAATTGAAGTTGCATCCGGTATCTCGGGCAGGATATCAAATAAAACTCACTTTATATGTAAAAGCAAATTACAAAAAAAAAAAGATGCACATATACGTATACATTTTACATAAACCAGTATTACGATATTTTTACCAAACAAAGAAAGTTTTAAACACCTTCATGCGAATTGTTTCAATTCAACTCTAGTCCTCCTTGCCTGTTTATTTTAGCGCTTGCAAAATATGTTGAAATAAAAACAATATAAAAAAGGTGGGTCTATACACATTCTCGATAAAAACCTTATTTGTTTTTGCAACATTAACCGTTTTATAAATCCACCTAAATCACATACATTGCCGTATCTCTCTAATCTTAATTATAAATTTACATACCTATTGACAATTAGCAAACATTCCCCGTCGCCTGTGCTTACATTGTTATCCTCGCTGATTTATTTATATCCCCATTTTTGGATGAGTGTGGATCTAGTCATGAAATTCGAACAGAGACATGTACTAGACCCTCACCCATCAAAAAACTAAGGCCTTATCCTGGTCCTCCAAGGTATACAAGCAGTAGTGGAAGTGGAGAGCCGTACGTTTTACAAAAGAAGAAACAACACTTACATCAACTGCCGGCGTTATTTACTCCATTTAGCGCGAAAATATAAAACACTTTTCACTTTTATAACAGCAATCGTAAAAATTGATACAATACAAAAGCGAATAACCGCAAACGTGTTGTAATAAAAACTAGAATAATATTTAAACGCTTCCATATACGTTACGACTGAGGTACTCTTCGTCGTCCGAATAAGCGGATTAACTTTTTGAAAATGATTCCACTATTTCCTAAAGAGTGGGAGTAATAATGGGTTTAACGTCCAATCGCCAGACGAGTTTTTTTTTCGAGTGGGGGGAGCGCGGGAACTCGCCCTAAACATGACGTATTTCGATTCACAATACAGCTGATGGCGCTGTTCGTTTTATCTCGATGAGATTGTAATTTGTAATAAACGCTTTTCATTTAAAAATAGGAAATTACTGCTGTTTATTAGATTTGATATTGAGATTATCAGACTTTAAATTATTGTTGTATCTCAATCAATTACTTAATTCGTATAAGATACCACATCTTATTTTACTAATTATTATGGATAACTAGCAAGATATGCGCAGATAACCGTTAGTTTTCAAGATAATATTTTTAATAATTTATATGTAAGATACATACTATTCTCTTTTTATTTTATTTACATTATTGACTATTGCACAGTAGAACCTCTATATAACGGACTAAAGCAGGAAGGAGTATAATATATTTATTTCTTCATTATTTGTCCAGAAATTTTTCCTACATTTTCCTCTGTCTCTAACTTTGTTTTAAATCTTTTTTATTAATCATGATGTTTGTTTCTGGTCTTTCTAGGACGTTCACGTGATTTATTCCGGCATTTCCTTTGAAAGAAAACAGCTTTTTAAATTCGATTTGACAACTTGAAAAGTCTTTAAACGGCGATTATTGAGTAATCATAAATAATAATGCGCATCAATATCAATAAATAATATATAATAATAAAGTTTTGATTAAATATTTTTTGAACTGGACCGATTAAAATAATAGTAGCTACTTTAAGGCAGACAACCTGATAAGAATATTACTCTGTGATTATGATATTTTAATAGGTAATTTCCCTGCATTATATATTAGCCATTCAAAAAGTTCTGCCAGTGACGTGCAACGATCCTTTAAAAACAATCTGGATTGTTTTACTTTAAATACGTGTGCCCAATTTTAGATACATTCATTAATTAAAAATGTATTTAAAATAATCTATATTTCTTTTACTTTTTGCCACATTCACCTTTATCTTCTGTATTGGAAAACTTGATTTTTTCAACATTTATTTATTATCTTTTATACAAATTGTATTTAAAACGCCACTGGTCAGGTGCATGACAGCAAAACGTCAACTTGGGCAAAAATGAGGGAGGCGGGAAATGGAAAGATTTAAAATCGCATTGTACAATAGAACCTTCATATAAGGGACTAATATGGAAAGGAGTATCCGGTAAAGCCGAAAGTCTTTTACATCAAAATAGGTTTATCGAATACGTTTCGAATGAAAACTTTAATTCATTTCAAAATTATTTGCTATAAAATAGAAATAAATCAACATTTTTCTACTTATTATACTTTATTTGTTACTAGGTGTAAGGTAAAAATTCCTGTTTATTTTTTTTCAGATAATATACCATAGTGGAATGATAGTAAAACTGATCGAATAGCGTAATAAATATTTTATTCACTTTTAAGGCAATTTGGAGAATTCTCTAGAGAATTCTCCAAATTAAAATATAGCTATATTTTAGAGAAAACACTATTATTTCAATGAAAGAAATATATGTATTCATTAAATGAAAGAAACATTCATAGTTATTTTAATACCTTTATACTGGAGTTACTAAAAAAGAGACTACTAAAAAAATCAATTAAAGTTCATCAAGAAAGTTTTTTTCTTCTTGAAAAGAAAAAAAAAACACTTTTTATAAACGATACTTTCATAATTATTTTTCATAGATTACAATACTTGGGAATTTTTATATGTTTCAGGCACACAAATTTGTTTGTCTCATTCAAAACGCGGCGTGTGATTACGTTAGTTATATCTGAAGTCCGTCATATCAGGGTTTTATTGTATTATGCAGGGATAATTATTACCTACAGATGGAGCTAGCTGTCGATAGTTGTTGGTATTTGTAGTTTACTCTAACCTCATTTCATTGCATCTTAAATTTATAATATTAAACTGCCTTTTCCGTTTTTCCCTAACTCTGATGTAAATTAATCAGCAGAAATTTATATCTAAATTAGAGGTTCTCTCTAATTTTGATTTTGAAATTGTTTTTTTTTTTACCATAGAATAAGATAAGTAGTTCGGCCACAAGGTTCCAAAAATAAGAAGCAGAAAATACGATTATGATGCTTTATTTATTATGACATCATTTTTTATTTCCTCTCTATAAATTATGCCGCAATTATTTTTACAGTCACCTAATAGTTGTTTATAAACATGACCATTTTTTTTTTGTTTACAAAAAGGTGATTTTTTTTAAAGCCGTTACATACCAGCTCCCATTAATTATGTTGTCATTAGGATAAACTACTGTAAAAGTAACTTACAAATCGTTGATGAAAGTATTTGATCAAATTCGGTTAAAAGGTAATAACTTAATAACTTGGTATTTGAAAAACTAGCGATGGCTTTCTATCTCTTAAACGCAATCGAAATATATTGCACATGGCGAACGGTATGAGAACAACCGCCTCGGTATGAATACCAATAAAAATCGTCCAAGCGAGCTGACGTAATCGACCTTTATTTTGTATAACTTATTGACATTTCGTATTAAAATAAACGTTTTCTTAATAATGGTAAGTGTTTTACGTACTTTTTAATACTTAAATACGCTCGCATGTTGTATTTGCACCGTACCGTTGGTCTTGATGTGTTATTCTAACCTGACATATTGATGACCGTTGACAGTTCGTTTAGAGGAAAAAGAAGTGCACCACGAACATAAATGTCAATTCCTACGATTCACTTCATAAGATTTGACATATTCCCAAAGAATAACGCATCTACGAGTGTCAATTTTGAAAAAGAAATTACACGCCCATCCCCACCACGATGACGTGGATCATTAAATTTTTAAGGGTGGCTTTTGGTTAATTTACCCGTAACCCCCGAAATTCGAACGGGAAAACGACACAAAACCATGTTTCGAAACGCACCTCATGACTTTGCATCTCGCGTACGATTATAATGGGCGATTTTCGGAATAGGGGAATCGATTTTTCATCACATCCCCAAACATGCATGTTGCAAATGTATCTGCATTGTGTACTGCAACACCCATTTACAAAAATCATTATTACAAGTAGGCAGAGTAAAAAATGGTTTCTCCAAGTTTGATAATAAAACATTTTCATGATTGTTTTGGTCACTTTGCTGACAGGATAATGTAAGTTTGAATTTTGAAATATGACAATTTTAACATTTAATTTTTCACTTGCGCGTTTTTTAATATTAGTAAAAGTATGTTTCATTTCAGATACATGGTAATAGTTGTTAAGCTTAGTACCAAGACTGCGTATTTAAGCTGACCGTAAAGATGTCTAACGAAGAAATAGGTAAATATATAAAATTGGAACCGAACAGTTATATCTCAGAATTAGGTAATAGTATTTCAATTAAAGGAATTGTTTAGAATATATTACTCTCAAATGATATATTCTACGTTTTATAATATAATTTTATATATTATTTATTTAGCAAGGAATTAGTATAGTTTTGGGCCGATCTGAATATAACTAAAGTAAGGGATAAGTTGTCATTCCTGTTTGGATAAAAGTTTTTATTTATCAAAAAGAAGTGTTTCGTCCAATCATACATGGTGAAAATTAGGAACGATCTTTGAATTATTGTAGGATTCATACCCTCATTTAATAATTTTGTTGACTGTAGGATACTGACGCATACTCAGTTTGAAATATCGTTTATAGTTCCTTATATTTGGTTAAATTTTTAGTTCTAAATTTTCATAAAACATTTTGTTTAATATTGATGTTATGTACATTATTTCTTGTTCTGATGACCACCAAATCTATGCTATAGAAATAGAACCACTACTAGTACTTAAAGTAATGTATACCTTTATAGTTGAGATTAGCTACTTCATACATTTATGGCCAGACACAACTATTTCTGAGCATTTTGAATTTGTTGAGGGCTGAATCCTGTTCTGAGGACATGCTTCAAGATTCGAACCCCTCGTTATCGGGATAAATAAAGCTGTTTTAAATTTTTTGAATTGAGACTACTTATGGAATCAACTATCCACTTTTTAATTTATTTTGATGAGATTAGTGTCGCTTTAATAATGTATGTTGCAATATAATAAATCATTCATCAAAGATTATCAGATTATGTATGCATATAATGTACTACTTTTTTTTTAGACCTAAGTTAACATGCAGTGCTGTAGAAACGCCTCAAATAAAAATATTATACAAAATCGCTAATCAAAATCAACAAAATAAAAAACTGATTATTAAACCAGTAATTTTGTAGAAGGACACTGAGTGAATCGCTTTAGATATGTTTTTCTGTGATACTTTTGATCAGAAGTTGTAAGAATGTCTCTAAAACCTTTATTTATGTCTTTGTAAATTGTTGATTACCTCTCTATTAATTCTTTGAATTATAATTAGTGGGTTTTATTTCTTTATGATTCAGAGGTGGCAGGGCCATGCGTCACCAAAGTGGCTACGATAAAGATCGAAGTCTTCGTATAACTTCATAACATACGAGGAATTTCAATCATTGTCGTAGCCTCCGCAGTGACGTATGCACCAGCCATCGCTGGCGTGATTATATGCATACTGTATTTCTTGACCCTAAAAGCCAAGATCTGTAAGTAATGTTTTTTGAAAATCGCAGCAAAATGCTCCACTACGAGATATGTCACAAGAACCATTGAAGATATTTATGAAAGCACTATTAGTATTGCTTCTATAAATACCTAGAGGGGGCTTGTTAGGTTGCTTAATATTCAATTTTATGATGGACGAAATAGTAACAAATATTATTTAAGAAAGAGCACCTAGAATGGGAAAGAAAGAAATAAAATATATAAATACTCCAAAATGAAGACGATTTGAAAAAGTGTGAACAAAGCTCGACACATATCACGCACAAACATGATTGGAGATCACACAGATAAGAATATTAAAAAAAAATTAATTGGAAATGTTGAAAGAAAACATGGAATAAGAAGGATGTGAAAAATGGAATATATATATAATAAATCGTCACCTTAATTCTAAAACTTCGTAACTCCAGTTAGTACCTATTTTGACAAATTATATAATTATAAAAACTAGTATTTATAATTGCAATTGACTTGTTTTAATAAATGCCTTTAGATGCCACCAAATTACATGACTTTAGAAATATACGTGGTTTTATAAATGCAGATTTTAATTTTCTGTGGTTTTATAAAATTTGTCAAAATAGGTAACAATCGGAGTTACAAGGTTTTAGAATTAAGATGACGATATATGGATTGTTAATAGAAAACGATGGTAGAATACTCTCTTAAGTATAATGGCAAACAATATGCTAGAGATAAACAGACATTTGTTGACATTTTGTAGATGATGTGTTTGATTAGAGGCATAAAACAAACAAGAATCTAATGAAAGAAAAAAGTATAGATACAAACGATTACCTGGATGATTCTTTTACTGTGTTCTAGTACTATGGTGTTACTGTTGCACTGAATCTACACTTTAGACTTTATTTTGTGGTGTTTGAACTTTTTTTTCATTTGTATGTGCCCCTCTGGCTTTTCACGTGAACATTTATAATTTTCCTACTCATTCTCTTGTTTATCAATATATCTTACATATCACTAATACTTATTAAACACGTACAGCAAGAGAAAAAAAGTTTCCACGTAGCTTGGTAGGAAAGAAAAATATGACGTGAACACAATCTTTACGGCATATATTGTAAATATCGGGCTTTATTGAATAAAATAAATGAAAAGAATGAAGGTATTTTTTCTTTCGGCTGGCGGCAATAGATACCACCGGATGTTAGTTCTTTACTACCAAGCTACGCGGCAACTTTTTTCTCTTGCTCTACCAACACGCAACAATTAATCATTGAAGGCGCAAGTGGACGATTATGTTGTAGATTATCCTACGGGAATTTTCTGCAAATCAATTTACTATTTTGTGACATAACTATAATAATCGCTTCTTTAAGGGTACTCGCGCTTCGGCGATATTGCTGGGGGTCATAGGTTCAAATCTTGTTCTGGTCAACTGGTAACCAGGTTTCCAGGGCCATAAGAATGATTAAGAGGGAGATTTGTCTTGAGTGGGGGTGGTTGACAAGTGTTAAATAGCTTAGACTTTCTTTTCTACATAGACGAAAAATAACTATTTGGTTTGTTAGTCCTTTTCATTTCCTTATCTTTATTATTTTAATTATCTTTTAGACAATATGTTTTGGTATATTTATGCCATCTTCACGTTTTTAGACCTGAAGGTGCACAAATATGCCGAAACATGTTGTCTGAACGACAATTATAGATAAAAATAAAGAAAGTGCACAGGGCCAATAAACCAAACAGTTGTTTTTCATTTATTTATGATCAAACACAACTTCACCAAAAGAGACAATAAAATATTTCTCTTCAGCATTAAAAAGAACTTAATCCAGTTCTTTTTTTTTTTCCTTTTTTTTTCAAATAATTGTAATAGTAACAAGTTATAAATCCTACAATGATTGTGTAGTCAACCGCGGCCTTAGCTGCATAGAAATACAACGTAATGAATTTTTTACTAGTTGAGTAATCCCTTGTATTGGTCGGGGATTTATTTGTTTCGATAAATACAATCTTTTATCCAAAGTATTTGAATGAATCTGTAGACGACTACTTACTTTATTCTTAACGACAAAAAATGATACACCTTCATTGTCAATACAATCAAGCAATCTTTTTTTTTTTCTAGAATATCAACAATTCCAATCGACCAGCAGTGCCGAAGAGAACGATACCGACACAGACCAGTACGAGCAACCGGAACTAGTCGTATTAAACGAGGAATACGACGACAACGTAGTTGTCCACAGAAGCGAACCTGTCGTCAAAAGGCGGGGCCACCTGCCCAAGCAAGCGGTGAAGATACTGAAGAGTTGGTTGTACGAGCATCGATTCAATGCCTACCCGACGGAGGCGGAAAAGCAGTGCTTGTCGATGGAGACCAACCTGACCTTCTTACAGATAAGCAATTGGTTCATCAATGCCCGACGACGCTATCTGCCGGAAATAATGCGACGCGAAGGTTTCGATCCCCATCGGTACACGATATCGAGAAGAGGGAAACGGTTAAAGCATAACGATCCTTTGCGGCGACGAAAGAAACAGAGGCGATCTCAGACCAGTGACGACAGTGAGTACGAATCGGACGAGGAAATAGAGAATAGTTACGTTAATCAGGGCAGAACGATCCAGAAGAAGAAATTTAATCCTTGGCAGGCGGATATACACTATGGTTTAACTATAGATTCAGATCATCCTGCGAATCGAGGGTAATTATATATTTTATTATACATCGAGTAATGTCCCGGTTCTACTCTATTTTCCGCGAAGTCCATATCAACATTTACGTCCGTTGTTTGAAACGAAATTAGTTAAAGCTTGATTTACATTATGATTTTTTCGTCTGGCAGAAATGTTAAACTAGATTATATGCTAATTTGGGTCTGTTCTTTAATTCAGCATAATGGTTTGGTGGCTTACACCAATGGTGGCCATATTGAGGATGACGTCAGTTGTTGATGTTTTACTGGTGCATCCACCATTAATAAATTTAAAAACGCTCCTAACGTCAGTGCTGTGGTCGAATCCTTATATTTGTTATATTATATTAAAAAAATCGCCCTTTTCTCCAAAAAAAAAATGGAAAAAAAGAACCTTGTTAATGGAATTGTATAATACGTGGTAACAAAAATGGTGTTAGAGAGTCCAGATAAAATAACTGAAATGTTTGAAATCATTTCAATTTCCGCTGGCGTTAATTTCGTTGTTAACAATTTTCCATCACATTCTAAAGAAACCTCTACGGCCTCTTCCTCAAACGGCAAACAAGCTTCTATGTTTACTTGAATTATTTAAATTTAGAGGTTATGTCAGCTTATGCTAATTCACCACATCAAGCTCACCATCTCACAAAATCGATTGCGTGATGATGGCACCACTTGGTTGAAGCGGTAAATTTTAGAACGTGTTTTGGTGCACCACCAGAAACTAAACAGTAATTTAAGAACGTTACTGGTGAAAAAACCAACTGCAACCGGTGAAACCACCGACGGAATAAAAAACACCCCCTTTCAGCTAGAATTTCCCGCTTCTATTTAAACAGAAGCTATGCCGAGTAGATCCTTTGCGCATGCCGAAGCAGTGAAAGAGTTTTTTTGAAGGTTTCATTTTTGAGGATATCTATCGCGTTGTAAACACATACAAATTTAATATATATTGAATGATGAATCGTGAAGGGCCAAGGAATAAATAAATAAAAATATACTAACTTTTTAATCCGAGAAAACGGAGAATATGGTGACATAATTGGTTATTACGGCGCGATAGTTTAAATTTAAGTGCTTGTTCATTTGTGAGCAATGAACTTCTGAGGTTACGAATTTACGACACTTTGTTGAAGTTTTAAACTGTTTTATCTCCATTTGTAGTTGGTAGTTCGGAAAATTGTTCCAGTGCGCATGTCTAGTATTAAACTTTGGTGCAAAAATAGGACCAGACCTTGTTCGAAAACTAGTTTATAGTATACGAGCTTGGACGGAATTTTCTGATTTACATTATCCAAATCGATCTAGTTTAGAAAGTAGTCACACATTTCTAAATGAAAAAAAAAATATGTAAGCATAGTGAAACCCTCTTAATCCTTACAAGAATTTAATTTACATTTTGAACTAGTTTCGGCGAATTGCCATCTTCAGCCAGAATCTACATTGATATAAAATGAAAATAATAAATATAATGGAAATAAATAGATAATATAGCCAAAAGGTTTAAACTTCTAAGATCACATTAAGTAAAGTTATAAAATAATGAAATATTTTAATGGTAGAACAAAGTATTTTAAAGTTAAGTTGATTAAATCTGATTTTTTTTTTTATGTAAAGATAAATATAGATAGGTAATTAAAGGGAGAGAATAGGGAAAGATATATTAGAACTTGGGTCTAAATTATAATAAAAATGGGATAGAGAAAAGGAGTTAGGGGAACAAAGGAAGATTGAAAGGTGTGAAAAATTCTTGCCGGCCGAGGAGAACTCAAACGAGAACATCGTACAAGCAAACAGGTATACAAACTTACGAAAATCTTAAACATTTAAAATGAAACTTACAGAAGCAACAAGCATCCAGGTAACACTTCACTATATGCAACTTAATGTACTTCCTTTAACTTGTTTGAGTTCTTTCTGCAATTCTCCGAAACTAATTCCAGTGTAAATTAAATTCTTGTAAGGGTTAAGAGGATTTTATTCTATTTACCTAACTTCAATATAGCTTACAATATGGACCAATTTCAAATAGAAAATTGTAGTGTAAATCAAGCCTAACAGGGACATGCAATTTTTATTTGATTATGTATATGCAACCCAACATACATTATCGTCAACTTGGGGGTGCATTAAAATTCAAACAAAAAAACGCTTTGGTGTTTGAATAAAGTAATAACAAAAATTTCTACTTGAATGGATGTTAAATATGTCGGTAAACTAAATAATTAGTAAATATTGTTCCTTTCCCTACTGTATTTATGTGTAAAAATCTTTAAACAGCTGCATGTTTCGGTCTGATTTGATCATCCTAAGGAATAATATTAATTAATATTAATTTTAAGAAGAATAAATAAACTTAAACTTGGAAAACTATTATAAAATGTTAAATATCAAAATTCAAATAAATTTGAAAAATAAATAACACAAATATAAATCTATAAATATTTTATAACTATGTCACTTTTGAATCTCACACACAATTCAATATTCACAATACCATTTCAATATTACTGACGATTGACGTTTGTGTAGAGAACTCCCCAAATGAGATGAATTTGAAGCTGCGCGAAAGTGTTTACGTCACGAACTACTATCCAACCAAAAAATATAGACAGCTGAAATACGTTAAGAAAAGTACTCCCCAATTATTACTTTGAAAATGGTAAATTTTATTTACTGCATTTAATAATTATATATTCTGCAGTACCGTTTCGGCGTAAAGTGCTCTCTTCAGGTGCTAAAAATGAATTAACTGTAAATGCAAAACAATATAATTGTGTTAGCATAACTAAGATTTTTTTAAAAAAAGAAAAGAAAGTGTAAAATATTAAATTGTACAGTAATTGAACAATTGATGCAAGATTAGTTAAGAAGGTAATTTTAAATCTTAAAATTTACTTATACAATTATCAAAATAACGAAATTTTACAGAAAAATAAGTAATTAGGTTATGTTACAATATTCATTTACCATTTTTAAAATAATAATTGGGAAGTATTTTTCTTTACCTATTTCAACTGCCAAATTTACCCGTTTATGGACGTAAAATCACCATAAAATATAGCATATTTATGGCTAATTCAAAAGTTAGAATTATGCTACATGATTTTTAATAAAGTCTATTTTTCAATGTTCGATAACGACTGTTTGGCACTTGAACATGCAACAATGGCTACCTTACGTTTTTGCTGTATCTTGCTGCCAGTAATTTTATTGAAAACACTTCGAAACCCGTGTTCTGTTTTCAAAATGAATGAAAGTAGTACACTCAGCACTATTCAAAACGACATGGAATCAACAGTAAAATGACCAATAATCTTCCTTTTTCTTTATTTCAGTTACGAACTTATTGGCATAATGCATATTTATACATAAAACTGAATTATAATTTTTATGGATACTGTATTTAAATACATGTTGCTTTACACTTTATACACTGTAGCATTAATTTGCTCTAATCAACGTGACGTTAGATATTTTTCAAATAAATACATTTTTTTTTTTATATATATACATTGTCTAACAATACTATCTGTAAGTAAGCACATACACCAATAATGTTAAGGATAAACATGTAAGATAGATAATTATTTTAGGGCGTCATTAATCATTTTGCAGGAACATGAAGAAGAAAATATTTTATATATAATATTAGAAATATAAATATAGAACTTCTATACTTTAAATTATAAAGAAGTAATATAAACTATAATTAACTATCACCTAAAAGAAAAGAAAAATCATCATCAACGGACTGGGGACTAAGTTATTTTCTTTTATACATTACACAAAACACTATATTTCTGATAACAATTAAGTTCTGCGCCTGTTTTATATAGTCGTTCTGATTTCTGTGTAGGTTCTGCAGCCCAGTAATATACTTCAATCGAAGATGCGAACAACAGTTTAGTATTTTTCAAAAAACGTTCGTTTCTAAAATGGGATGTTATACAATGCTTTTCCAGTAAATACCTTGATTAAAGAATCTACTAGAAAACAACAAAAAATAACTGTGTTCAAAAACACTTGTTGAACTGTGATTTTAACTTTTTTACGCGCTATTTTTGACTGTAGAAAAAGGCGGTGGATTTTACTGTAAAATATAATCGACATTGATTCAAATTTCATGTATGTTAAAGTGTCTAACTCGACAAGTCTAGACACATAAACAATATTATTCCTTAGCTCAAGAATAAAGTCCAAAAAATTACCCAAAGAAACATCTGTAAACGTACCTACAAGTTTAACATTAAAATAATTAAATAATGTTATAATGTTCTCAAATAATAATATAATCTAATTTTAGCGTTGTGTTAACACAAATTCTACCATTGCTTGTAGATTGAAAAGTCTTTTCATTGGAAAAGACCACACTTTTCCAATACCGCTCTTAATATGATTCAAAGTAAATAATAATCTGGCGTATTTTTTTTCTTTCAAAATTCATCTTACTTACAGCATCACCACACCTCAATTCGTTTTCTTTTCTCTTTCGGCTCGTCTGAGGAGAACCAGAAAAATTGGTTTCAAAAATGTTAGTTTTGAAATGATCATCTCTCAAGTATTCCATCTAAATATCATCTTGCGGTTGCATTGAAATCTCCGTACGATCGGTGCCTGATTTACATTGTGTTCTCGTAAATAACGTATATGTAATGTGTATAATTGTTTATTTTTTTACGTTTACAGAGATTTTACAAGTGACATTTAATCATAAAACATAATTGTATAACCATTTTTAAACTTTAATGATATGTGTACACTGCCCAACAAAATTAATGTCATCGTCCACAGTATTTTTCTATCTGATTTTTTAAGTGCCAAGTATTTTACACACAGATACTCTAATAAATTTGCGACCTGCATAAGTCTATGGCAGCAGAACGCGCGCCTGTTCAAATGATGAGCAGTTTTGATAGTGACGTCATTGATTTTGTCGGGCAGTGTACTTTTCCGCCCTGCCAAATTTTTTTCTTGCCATTTTCTGTTTACCACAGGGATAAATGTGAGAAGCATTATATTATTTTGACATAAACAACACAAATTACAGCAAAATATTCTTGAGATTTTTTTTGTATCGCATTTATGAGCATAATTGTGCATACATGCATTTTTGACTTTTTTAGTCTTATTGTATTCTTTTATGTGTTGCAGCGGTTCAAATGTAGAAGTCCAGCAATTTGAAGCAAACATCGTAACGAACGCTGATCAAATAACGACAAACTCATCCAATCTTATATTAGTAAAAACCGCTTCTGGGAAAAACGTCGTACTAAAAGTTGTGCCTCAAAATAGCTTAGAAGTAAGTTCTTCATTCAAAAAAGTTAATGATACTCTTCTTAGTTAAACTTTCGCATTACCTCCGATAGGATAAAGGTTTACTGCAAACAAAAGCAGTTAGCGTTAGTCCTCTAGGATCTTCGGCGAATATAAAGGAAGAACCAGTGCAAGAGGTGGAAACGTTCTTCGATGGAGAAGTGAGAATCGAGGCGCCGGGAGAGTGCGCGGACGAGGCAATATTACCGGACGATGAAACGTTTTTAAGTGAGAACCTATTCGATAACGAACTCGCAACGAAAACGTTCGAAGACGAGGTCTTCGTGAACGAAGTGACGATAGATGAGACCAACATCAAGGAGGAGATACCCTAAAATGCTTTCATCATTCGTTTTAGATAAAAATTGTAACATACAAGAGAATAATGCTTCAATGTTGTAAGAGTTAATTATTTTGTACAATATTTCACGATTAATTATTTATGAAGGTTACTTTTACACTGTATCTGAAATTAGGAGTTTAAAATAATTATACAGAATGATAGTCTTCTTCTTCTTCTTCTTCTTCTTTCTTTGAGCAGGCAAGGAAAATAATGTGGCATATTTAATTTTGTATCTATTTTGCGTTAAGTAATTTAAAATTGTTTTGAATCAAAAACTTACTCTTATAAATTAATAATACGCAAGTAAAAATTATTCCAAACCACAGATATTTGAATTTTTTTTATTGAATGTTGTCGCTACAGACATCTTAAACGCAATAGTTAGCGCTTACCCAACTCAATTTCCAATGCTGCATTACGGGTGATCTAAGCATCTTTCTGGAAGAATAGAACACAATCACTTGAACTGTCTCAAAATACTATGCAAGTAAAAAAAAAATAGTTCCATATCTAGTCATCGAGGGCGTTATCTTACCATGCTAATTTGAAGCTTATTATAAATTATTTATATTGATAGGAGACAATTCAATCAAATTCAGTGCCAGAAGAAAAAATGTGGTGTAAGGCGCATTCTTTTATTTTTGATAAAACATTATCATCGAGATACTCATATCGATGAATTAAAATAAATAAAAATAAAGTAATACGCCTTATTACGTGTTCTTGTTTGGCAATATCCACAATAATCCACTTTTAAACCCAATATCATTGCTGTAAACCGAATTACATTAATTTTATACTCTACTACAGCAAAAATCAAAGCTTTTTAGCGTTGCCGACTTATTTCTCCAAATTCCATTAAATCAAATGCGATATAACGAAGTTGGCACGTGGTTCTATAGCCGTTGTAGTTATAACAGATAAGATTATCATCATCTTAAAATGTTACAAACACACATAAAAAAAAAATGCTAAGTATCCGATATCAACACTTCTTGCAACTGAATATTATACTAGTTTGCAACTCAACTAAGCTCATACTTATTCAATACAATAAGAGGTCTAGTCCACAGGGTATGTAGTGTGGTAATAGTAATTCCTTCACTCAACGGTAATAGTAAGGAATTTTTAGTTGGTATTGGTGAGTTAGCAGAGTGGCGAGCTGTTGATAAGACCGTTGACTCATCGGTAAGGTGATAGCTTCTAAGGGTTATTTTCTTCATTCCAGTAAAGAAAATTCAAATTTCCCGCAATTATTTTTAGTAACTTCAACATTAAAGCATGAAGTTACCTATGATTTTGTATTACATTAATAGTTATTTGAATACTCTTAAGTTGAAGTTACTAAATATAATTGCGGGAAATTTGAATTTTGTTTACTGGGATGCGTCTAGAATCTAATCAAATTTTGTTTTGTTGTTTTAGTTTATAATTATGGTTTGAACCAAGGTTTGAACGTATTTATATGCGTATGTGTCGGTTTATTATTATTATTTTTTTTGTTACTGATGAGATTTCACAGCCTATACAACTATTTCTGCATAAAAGAAAAAAAAAACATTTAAATCAGCTGTAAATTTCCGTGGTAGTTTAGGCTGCGCTTGCAAGAATTCCGGGAAAAGTGGAGGTAGCAAAACAATACTATTCTCGTTCCTTGTCCACAGGTACAGTATTTCCAGGTTTATTGATTTTTCAGTAGATCTATTGATTTCTTTACTTACATCGACTGATCTACTTAAGTGTCATAAACCTACTGAAAAATTCATACCTTTTAAACCTGTACATATTGATGAAATGTTGGATCTTTCTTTAATAATCTCTGTAGAAGTGCGTTTAACTTTAACATTATGGACCTGTCCAACGTTTTGTTACGGTAAGTAAAGGTGGTCCTAATAACAAATTAATCTAAATAGAAAAAAATGAACTATTTTTTATTAATATTCTTCAATAACTACATATTTGTTCATTGTTACCAATCTAACATGTAGACAGAACACAGAACAGACACATAGACAGTTTCAGATTCAACAGCAGTAGCAGCAACTCTGAAGATGTGTGAACGAAACGTCGGCCAGAAAATCCAGGACGCTGTTCTAGCTCCGGGAGCCCAGCAGAGTGTAGTACGTGGTAGTGGATATATTTTTATCGTTTTATAACAGAAATATGTAAAAACAACATTAAATGAAATCAGTGACAGACATTTGGAATATTACAATTAATTCCCGTTCCAAGTAGTCAATTTCATTCTTTAGGGTTTTTTGGGAATATATACACTATTGTAGTTAACAAAGAAATCCATTTTTTTTCTACATTATATATGTTTTGACTGTTACCATTAATATTTGTTAGGGATAAAACTATTTAAGAATATTTGTTGCATACCTGCTTTATGAAATATAAATTAAAATTTAAAAATAAATTATTTTTCATATTTATTCATCACTGCTACTAAAAAAGATATTGGAATATAATATCACTATCATTTTTGTTTTAACTTAAATCAGAGGATTGAGTTGTTTGTAGTACATATACTATAGTGAGGTTCCTTTTTTTGAGATCATAAAAAAATATGTGTGGAAGAAGTAGCTACCTATATATACATATACTTTATTACACATAAACTAAAATGTAAATTAAAAAATTATATTGCAACGTTCATGCAGCGGCGTAGTTCGGGAGGAGTTAGAGGACATATCCGTCCCCGAGTGTAGCATTCAGGGGGTACCAAACTGATATTAGAAATTTTAGAATGGAATGTTTTTCATTGCATTTCGGTAAACATGAAGGATAGCTAGTATAGCTACGTCTATGCTTGTGATATACATCCTGTTTACCAATTGGTGAGATATTGTTTTGATTTTTCTGATGATAAGCATTTCAAGGGGAATTAAGGGCGCGTACCGTAAATATAAAATTGTAACCAAATGGTTAGTTGCGATTTATTTGCGGTTATTAGTGATTGTCGATTATTTCAGAAATTACGGGACACTTTGGTTGATGTCAAGTATGTTAAGCTTTTTTTGTTTTGTACCACTTTTAAGATAACCACCATCGTCATGTGGTTTTAGTGGATGCGCCGCGCTTTGATTGACCACGTTTCATGCATAGATAAAGTAGGTTGATTTAATGCACAGTATATGTTTCTGGCAGTGGAGGGGATAGAAAAAATCAGAAAATCGTAAAATGAGCGAGGTTGTTTTGGTACAAACTAAAATAACCAAAACTTCAGCAACCGCGTTCCGTAAATATCATAATTTTCAGGAATCTGCTATATTCGGGACACAAAACCGAGAATTTGGTTGCTATTTGTGAATTACGGTACGCGCCCTAAAATTAGTACTTGCAACTCGTCTAAGTTTTATACGTAAAAATTAGTTGTCAAATGTTGCCGAAATTTTTTAGTATATATATAAACATATTTCCTTTTTTAATCATTAATATTTAAGTTTTAGAGTTAAGTTTCTGGTAATTTTTTTTTTCGATCATATCAAAAAAAAGATCTGTATTTTTATTTGAAAAAAGAAGGATATCTGTTTGCCTTTAAATGTAAGATTTTTAATTTACAAGTATGTTTCGCTGGCTCATGAGGAGAGGGTAACAGTGTTGTCGTTTCGAAATTTTTTGTTGTACTAGCACATTACAAGAAATTGTACTAGCACATTACAAGAAATTGTACTCGATTTGTTGAATTTTATAAAGTTTTCCCCATGAATGCAAATGCGGGATTTTCAAACTAGAGTTACCGTGTAATGTAAATTTTTAATGTTCAATAATAGTTTTTACGAATGAACAGTTTGAGAAAATAAGGTAGCTTCAAGGTCCTGGTTTCAAAAAAATCCTGAAACAAAACACCGTAGATTTTTTTAAAACATTAAAAGAAAAAATTAACATTTATTATTATCTATTATTAACATATTTTAAAACGTACTCGATTTGGAAAAGGCGTACTGACGTATCAACATGGAAAGTAACTATCCCCATGACCTCCCCCTAACCCCTTCCTCCCTTGCATATACATATTCTATCCTTCTATCCCGTTTTAATCACAATTAAGCCACTCTAGAATGTGTAGCACCAACGAACAAATCTCTAGTCATGGAAATTTTGTATTTTGATATTGGTGACGTTGCCAACATAAAGGTGATCGTCAATTATTTCAAGTTCGATAATTACGTCGTACTTCCGTACTTCCGATTTTTGTTGCAACCAACTCACCTTTAAGTTGTCTCTGTTCTTAATTATCTGGTTTTGGTAGAAAATGCGTAGATACTTCTTACTACAACCACGTAACTTCTAAAAACATAACCTAATCGTTCTTAAAATTGGAAAAGATGCACAAGCAAAATGAAAATTTATTCGAGTACATTTTACTTGAATACTTTTTCACGTCAAAAAAAAAAACGATCCTTAATGTGTCAGAGACCTAGTTTTTAAGGATGTTGCTTGCGGTCATACACAGAAGTAGAACCTTTCAAGAACGCTCCCTGAAAAAGCTAGATTCTTTGGACCCAGTAATTTTTTCAAATTGGAATTTTCCTATTGTTTCTTGATAATTCTGTTAATTAGTAATCTTGCAATATTGGTTACGTACTTTTGGTAATTACGTTTACGGATTGTGTTTTTTGTTTTTTATTGTACGCTTTTTGTAGATCTGAAACGTGAATAGGCAGAAGATATTATGCATTTGTGCGAGAAGTTTATTGCATTCGGACATCAGATGAATTAGGAACACAGCCATTGAAAATTTTCTATGGAAACGATGTTTTGGAAAATCTAAAAAAAAGTGTAACAAGAGTTTGGGCTTCAATAAATAAAAAAGTATAAAAATCTATTTTCCTAGAAAACATTTATTTATAGTCATTTTTTTCGTTTAAATCCCCTTGTTTGTTTTTTTAATTATTTCATCAAATAAGATAAAATATCTGTTACAATAGTACAAAATATATCCTAATAAATAAATAAATAATGTAACCATGTAAAAACACAATGTGTAAAATTCGATTTTAAAACCGGTATACTGAACAATCTTTTAGATTGTATGGAAGTACTTTTTTTTTACATTATACAATGCAACTTGAAAATGACCTAGAATTTAATTCGATACCCTGCTTAATTGAAAATTATCCGTAATTTGTCATTATCCAGTATCTTCGGTACAATCACAAAAACTTTTCAGAACATTTTCTTTTTTTTTTAAAGCAAGAACCGCACACTATATAATACATATGGTGTGAGTTTGCGCATCACAGTTTTTTTTAAGTTTTTCTCATTTTATTTCATTCTATAAGAACTAATTGTTAAGTAAATACTACTAAATTACTACCTCAATAAATAGCTATAGAAGTACAAAAAAAAAGCAAAACAAAATAAAGGTGAATGTCACGTGTTCAAAACGAAAATGTTTTGTCACGTCGTTAACTTTGAATATCGTTTAAAAATTAAATTAAAAAAATAATCGTATAAAAAATAATTGTCTTTTTTTTAAATTTAGTATGAGACGACGTTCTGTAGCAGATACATGCAGCCTGCGGAGAGTAGAGCAGCTACAGGCACCGTCACTACCCAAGCGTAAATTATATTCCTGAAAAAAAAGGAAAAACAAATATTATATTCATTTATATTATAAATGATAGGGATATCAGTCAACCAATGTTGTTTTAAAGAAAAGTTTGTGTTAAAATTCAAAATATTTTAAACGCAATAAACCTTTTCGAGTGAAAACATTGTTGCTTCTAAATATAAGACTAATTCTCACCTAAACAATTTCCAATCGACTCCCTTCTTTGTCGAGGAGAAGTAACCAATAAATACAACAGATCCAACTTTGCAATGAGTCGTTGAGATTGGTAGCCCTATCTTGCTGGCGAATAATACTGTAAAAGCTGCCCCAATTTCAATCGTAAAGCCACTGTAAATAATAATAACAAATTTAAAAAAAGACGCATTCATTTTTAATTGCTTTGAAAACACAAAAATAGGTTTTCAAAAAAAAATAATGCCGAAAATATGCTTTTCATTGTGATATTTATCAAATAATAGCAACTCACGTTGATGGGGTGATTTTCGTGAGATCCTCCCCTATCGTTTGTATGACTCTTCTGCCCCACAGCCAAAGACCAACAGATATTCCAACACCTCCATACAATAGTAAATAAATCGGGGTCAGTGATTTCTCGTGTACCGTACCATCTGTGTATATTAACCAAATTGCTATCAGTGGCCCTATTGCGTTGCTGTAATAGAAAAGTAAAATGAATTGGTGATCTACTTCACACAGGATTCGATTTTGCGTATATTAATTTTAGATACGCCTTCTTAAAAAAAAGAAGAAAAAAAAAAGTAAGTTTATGTTTTAGTAATGATCACTTATATAAAAAAAAGTTTTTATTGTATATATAAGAATTTTAATGACAATTTCATAGTAATTCGATAGGTAATCTACTTTAATTTTTAATAAACATACTCTATGTTATGTTATATCTGCCAGAGAAAGTTAAAACGTCACTGAAAGAATTTTAACATAAAAAATGAAGGAATCAAGCTCAAAATAGACGTTATTGTATTCAATTGTTTATATTTTAATTATTTGCTTATTTCATCAACTCGTCCCTAAAATCGAATTGCGACCAAATCAGTGAAAGTTTTTGTCGAATTTTAATGATTGATTTAATTTGCCATCTTGGTCTCGCTTGATAGATAAGTTTTCATCTACTCAGATGTGACAAGTAACCCCAGTGAACCACATGCTAATTTTAAAAGGATTATATGAGTTTCAATTTATTCCAAGTAGTAAATACGCTCAGAGAAGACATCTGATGAGTACAGCTGAATTATGGATGTAGATTTCGTTAGGTGCAAGATTAAGTGCGTACTAAAGGTATATATGGTGATGAAGTTTCAAAAATAGACTTGTACTAGTTTTTTGCATAAATTTTAAGTAATGTGTAAAACCAAAGATTTATTTTCGTAGACAAGTTTCAAGGGCTTATGAGTAATTTTTTTTTTATTTTTAAAGCCTACGCAATGTATTGCTTGTCAGGCACCCTCACAAAGCCCACCGTTCTAATCATCATTACGGCTAAAGCCGTTACCGCAACTGACCAGAGCGAGATTCGAACCCACGTCCTCTCGCACTAGTCCAAGGTTTTATTATTATTATTTTTTTCTAGTAGCAATGGCATTTGTGTTATGGGAAAAATGTTTAAATGTAAATTTAGAAAATAACAGCTTTTAAAGAAAACAAAAATATTTTCTTGTAACTTTTAAAATTGATTGATATATTATGTGGGATCTTACGTCCATAATTAGGTATGTTAAATAGTTTAAATAGGTAAAATAAATACTTCCTAATTATGATTTGATACGGTGATTTTTATGTATTTACTGCGTTCTTTAATTCACGCCTACACAATCGGTTTCGCCATGATATGCTTTCCTCAGGTGCTTAATCTGAATTAAATATGAATGGTTCACAAAAACTGCAGAAGCAATAGATTTTAATAAACAAACACACATAATTTACAAAATTGTTAAAACTGTGAAGGAGTGTATATTAGACAATCACAACAATACATACAAAAAAGGATTTACTATCACAAATACAGCAGAAATACACAAAATGTTAACTCTACTGCTTTGGCAAAACATAACTGCACTAAATAATAACCATAACTTCAATTTTAATAAAACAGAAATTTTAGATTTAGAAAATAATTTTTATAAAAGACTGTTTAAAGAAATGTGGCATATAAAAAACAATAAAAAATCAATTAACGATAAAAAAACGACATAAATAACCCAACTCAAATTTATAATAATCTAATAATAGTGAATTCTAAGGAAAAAGGAAAAGCGAATCGAGTCGTCGCAGACCTTATCTTATAATGTTTTAAGGTCGAAAATAGCATACTGGTAGAATAAAAACTGTTTAATTTTGGCGAATGCAGAGTGGAAAACAAATTTCGGACGTCCTGTCACATTATTATATATTTGTTTGTTGACCACGTTAATGTACTGTCGTTATTTACAAATGATTTATGTTTAAATGTTAGTTAAGTAATAAACTTAAACGTTTTGACAACACCGCTAAAAAAATAAGAAAATGGAAATAACTAATGCAAGTTTAATCTTTTTATATTACTTCATATTAAATAAGAAATTTTAAATCAAACGTTAAATTTATGCATTTTAGGCCAAAAAAAACATTTTGAAAAAGGAAAAAACAAAATTTCCGAAACGTAAAACGCCTTTATAATTTATACAAAAACCGGCATACCAAGAAAGAAAGAAAGTGTAATCAAACAAAAACCGGTTAAACAATTTCAAGAAGTTTTGAATTATATAATGGTGTCAATAAATTATTAAATGCAGTAATCATCAAGAAAACTAAAAATTGATGGAACAGATCATCTAAAAATTTAAAGTTAATTGTATAGCCTCTGAGGGCGAACAGTGTAACCTCGTTGAAGAGCATTTTGGCAACTCTGACTTATTTCTATATCAAAGCGAATTTTTTGAGGATGACATTTCGTTAATAACAATTAAAACAACAATAAAAATACCCGTAAATACGTTTTTTAAGATTAATATTTTTAAAGATAGTTTGGAATATTGAATAAGCATCATTTTAATGCACTAATCAAAAGACAAATTATACTAAATACCGGTAAATACTACGTAATGTAAGATTTAGTATATTAAAACATAAAATATTAGATATAAATGATAAATATAATAGTACCATCATGCACCACAACACTCGAAGTATGAAGGTGAAACAACAAAATTCTTTAAACTTCACCGAATGAAGAATAAATCATGCAAGGAAAACTTAAATAGATTGGACACCTGCAAGAGGTATTCAAATAATTTTAACGGTGTGCGCCTTATTTCTCATAACCAGAGGGAGGACAATTTCGGGCGAACTGGCATTACATCATCCAAGGCAGAGGCGGACGCCCGTAATGTGCCCGCATCGTGCCGACTAGGCTTGCCCTGTGTCGGTACGACGTTTACATACGTGTGACGGTTGCTGCATTTTGTTTTTTGTTGAGAATTGTTTCATATACATGTATACATGCACATAAGATAATGCGGTTACTGTTAGAAAAACAATTATGCCAAAAGAAGAATCCTTCAGTAACAGAAACTTGAAGTTCCTTCACCAAACTTTAAACTACAAAACATATTACATATAATACTAAAATTACTTCAATATACATAGTTCAGCTTGAAAGAATTTTCTATTATTTTTAAATCAATAGTAAATGACAGTAAACTTTGTAGTGGTCAGTACTATTCAGTGCTCGTGTAATCGTAGTCTTTTGTTGATAATCGTTGTACGTATTACTTTCATATATTTGGCTATAAAAGAGTTTTTTTCCTTGCGATTTGCGAATAATAATATATAAGAAATATATATAAATAATAAAGCGATTATTATTTATAGATATTTCTAGGCATTTCTTACCTTTTCTACTTCGTAACTTACTTATTCTTTATGTTTCAAAGTACATTTTCAGTTATAATTCTTTTGCCATCTCCTTCGGCTTTTCTTGCTAAAGGTTTTAGATTTCTATTTTTATATCATATTATATCTGGATGTCAATAGAAACAAATTCACAAGTAAACTCTTCCCTTTTATTAAAATAACGTCTGTAAATATACACGCATGCCTTTAATATTATTTACTTTATTTTAAATTGCACTAGTGCGTAGTGTTAATGAAATACAGATTTTGCAGTAATTTACTATTATAGAAAATCTAAAATTACTAAAAGTATCACGTTACTGCAGCTAGAAATTAAATAAACTGCGTATTGTACGATATATAATTTAAAAACAACTTTTTTAATTTTAATATACGACAGCGCTAACAAAAACTTTAGGACGCCACTGTATTTTGCATGTAATTATATTTCATCGTCTATCGCACGATAGAGCATCTGAGCCCGCTGCGCTGCTATTGGAGTATCGCCTGTGATGTTCTTCCCCTTCTACCAGCTAGCAGTACAAATAGTCAAGTGTCCGTTTACATATACCTTTATCAAGAGAGGAACATGAGTCCCTTGTATGTCGCCGCCTGAAATCCACCTCGCTCTGCTCATAACATAGCGCTGTATTTGATAAATGTAAGTTTCAAATGAAATAAATGATTCAGACATAAAACAATGTCTATTTTAATATACTATAAGTGCACGATTGATGGTTTATCCGAACATTGATTCTGGCTCTTTTTAAAGTACTTTAAATAAAATTGAGCAGGTTAGGGATTTGATACAACCATCTGAATGGAAAATACATGTTATGTATCATCAATCGTGAATGAGATTTATTTTTTTTTAGTCGAGTGCTTGATTAACGATTTGTTTTTATTGTTACCTCCAACAACATATTGCATACCGAGTGAATGCATATATACTGGCGATGGGTTAAGTAAAGAGCGAAAGAAGGGCTAGATGATTTTTTGTTTCTTAAAGAAAGGAAAAGAGTTGTGCGTTCTATTGTACTTGTTTAGAACAGAATTATATACATTTGTTTTGTCCTAACCCGACTCCGTGGTTTAGTTTTGTTACGTCCCCATATTTAGATTTAGGTTCCTGCAGTTCTAAGAAGTTAATAGTGAAGACATCTTTCCCTTTTTCGATTCTTTCTTTATTCTGTCAGACACCCTCTTCATTTTGTAATTTACGACCACTAGAGTTCCTTTGTACACCACACGCAATCACTTTTGTAACCCTACCAAGGGAAAATGGTCAGTGTAATATGGGACTACTAGTTTAAAAACCATATTGTAATAAGCATGTTCCGACATTTCAAGCGCCAATGCATTTGAAGGGTGCACGGGAATAACGATCAAAGTCCGTATTCATACATTAAGAGATAAATGAATTTTAAAGTTTGCCACTTAAAGGTTCAAAACAAAACTACATTATAGCAACTTTGATTTCTACGAACTACGACTGTTTTTGAAACAGTTTGAACGCGCATTATTATAATACTTAGAATTTCCTACAAAATGGCACCCTTATCTCATTTTCACAAAAAAGGGACTTTGATCGTTATTTCCGTGCACCCTTCATTTGTAAATATCTTACTATGTAAATATATGAAATTACAAAAAAAGGGTTTTGTGTGTTTTGTTATTTAAAAACATCAACGTAGAAGTGACAAATCCAGCAGCAACGCATTCACAAAAATCTACAGTACTAAAGAAATTTTTTGTATCTTTATTTTACACATCAATATATAATATAGCAAATCCTCCTTTTCCTTGGCACATTTCTTAATAAACTGCGTTATGGGTGGGTAACCATTAATTTAATTAATTATTTATTAATTGACTATTATACATCTGTCTGGGCAGAAACTATTGATGATATAGCAATTTTATGAAAGTAATTTCGCGAAAATAATCATAGATTTCATTTAACTTCTGGAACTTTATCCCTAATAGGCTATTTATTGGGCAATTACTTATCCTTGATGACAAGAGCTGATTTTAATGTGAATATTTTTAAATATTTCGGACGACCATAATGAAATGGTCGTTTGATGAATGAAAGTTTAATAATATACCCCTCGACAGGTTGACCAAGTGCACACTGTATGTTATATATCATCGTCGAAGTAGATACTTAATTTGTATGAAAAATTCGTAATAATTACCTTACATCATTACCACCATGCGCGAAGCTGCCAAACATTGCCGTTAAAATCTGGAGAAAGCTGAATAATTTCGCGATCTTCGGATTATCCTCCATGTCTGTAGCGCCCTCTTTCATGTCTATCGTGCAATTATCCTCGGGCATCTTGGCTAAGCTCGTATTGGTGATCAGAGGTACCGCGCTAGAATTCGCCGGAAGCGGTGGATTGATCATGTTGACTGTCATGGCGCTCTCGGCCACCTTCAGGTTGTCAGCGGTCTCTAAGGCCGGCGCGTAACCGTTCTTTTTATCGTAGCCGTGAACGAAAATGTACTTGGTGGCGTTGTCCTTGTCATCCATCGGATGCATCTCGTTGTTCTCGGAGATGACGGTCAATTGACGTTCGCTTAACTGGGAGTTTCTGTTCGACCTGTTCTTAGGGCTACCTTCTGGCGATGTATCTGAAACGCCGGCTTTAACTTAACGAAAGGAGAAATGATTTTTGTGTGAAACTCCTTCGGAAGAAGTACGTCAATACCGAAGACCATTGTCTTTTTTTCAAATGTAATATATATCTTTTTTATTCAAGTGAAGAAATATAAGCCAAAAATATTTTATTATTCTCAAATTGTTTCACAGGACTTCTTTATGTGAGGCAAAATCAGCCGAAATGTAAACAAAACTATTTTTTTCCGATATAAATGCAGTTTGATTTTCCGAACAGCACTATTATAAATATTTAGTTCAATATCGACTATAATTTAGATCTATTATTAATATTCTAGAATATCCTGAAATTTCACCGGAATTAGAAATTTAAAGACGCATTTTCCCCTCTAATACGGAATGAGTCTTTTAAAAATAAGCATGCGCTAATAGTCCGCGTATTCATTAACTTATATATCACACGGGCAAATCTTTTGGCAAAGCATCAGAGGTGAAAGAAATTGGAAATTGGACAAAGTGCAAATGATGTCAAAATATATACAGATGAAAAAAGTGTTAATCACTTCTACTTTAAATATTAAAACCATAAAAATTAAGATATAAGGCAAGTATGGGCAACCTTTGACACGTTGTGGGCCAAACTTTAGTGTGCACATACGTTCGCGGGCCGCGTTTAAAAGTAGTGTTATAATTTTTAGCGATAGATATCAGACATGAAATAATACGACAATGTTATTATAATGTAATTTATTAAAATAAAATTTGGAGTGAGTATGAGTAAGTAGTGTAATATTTTTTTTAATTGGGTTTTTCAAAATGTCTCGCGGGCCGGTTGTTGCCCACATATGATATAAGGGGTGCCGCGAGTATGTGTTTTAGGTCCTATATAATTCGTAATATACACATTTTAAAGGATTTTAATATTTCACCTACCTGATGATTCTCCTATGTTAAAATTGACGTTATTCTCGTCGGGTATCTCCATCAATTTCTTCCTCTGCCAAGGGACGACGATAAATTGAACCAGCAGCACGGTAACCACGCCTATCCCGCCGCAAATGGCGAAAACTAACCACAGAGGCATATTTTCCATGTACAGCAATTTCGGACCGTCGTGGGCTATAGAAAACACGTTGACAACTACGGTAAAACCGTAAAATATCGGCAAACTGATGAGACCGGCGCGAATGGGATCCTTCCTCTTCAAGATGCATTGCTGTATGATCCAATAGATTGCCAGTGATGTTAAGCCGCTAAGTACCGGAGAGGCGAACCAAGAACCGACTAATGAGAGGGAAAAAATATTAGAAAGATGAAAAACGTGTTTGTTTGTTGAACGTACTTATTGTAAATAGAGTTTTCCAATGTAGACCTTGAGTGCCTCTGGCGACGAGACTGAAACCGATAGTTGACCCGACTATGCTGTGCGTACCGGAAACTGGTAGTTTGAAGAACGTGGCTACCAACAACCAAATCGCGCTGGAAGTTAAAGCGCTCAGGTAGCCCAACATCAACTCCTGCTCCGAATTTTCGTACATTAAAGGGATCCAGAATGCCTTTTCGCATCGTATCTGATACTTTATAACCTGAAGATAAAAAGCGTGACGTTAAAATCAAGTTTTCACTTTGGATTGGATAAAGCAATAAATCTCCATAACGTAGAAAATACTTTTCGGCCATCCCTCGTACGTTTACAAATGTTTTAGAACAATCGCAATGAAAACGTTAAAAACGAGAATTTAAAATCCTTAAAATCGACATTAAAAAAAAAAACCGATTAACATAAAAAAATGCATTTCAATATATCAATTTAAATGTCTTTTCGTTAATTGCTCTTTTATTATCCGATATAACCCGAACAATTCAAACCTGACGATAAAACAAAAGCTATTTTTAAAGTAAAACGTGAATATCGCGTGCAAACGTTACAATTTTAGTTGCAGGAGGTCATGATCAAGCCAAGAAGAAAAATAGTTTCCATGCGACTCTCACGGCCCAATTTTTTTTTAATTTTTACATAAAAAAGAATTGTTTATTTCTAAAGCAGATTTACGTTCTTATATTCACATAGATTTAACACGTAATAAAATAAATGATGCCAAAAATAATCATGTTTCTTTTTTTTGCCAAGGTTAACATGTAATTCGTTTCATTTTTGATATGATAGCGTAACAGCACGTGCGCAAAGAAATGCAGCATTAACGAACAAATTTTATGCTTTTGAATGCATAACAAAATTTTTTTTAGTATTACCATTAATATTTTCATTATAATATAAAGAATATTAAATTTAATAACATATTTGATTGATAGGTAGTATTAACAGCTTATCAGGAGATAAAACACATGAAAATACGTAATTTGCAGTAATATCCTGCTTTTCAGGGATCGAGTGACATTTTCCCAGAATTAACATGTCTCTTTTTCGTACTAATTAAACAAGTTGTTGAGCGTATGTTGTTCGCACAGTTGTAAATTGAATAGAATCACTTGTAATATTAACAAAAAAAAAAAAAATACTTGCGCTCTTTTAAGCCGAGCAAAAATAAATTCCAAGGATTTTTGATACGGAAATCTATTAATAGCCAATAAGTAAGGTTGTCGGATATGATAATTCAATGAAACAGATGAAATATTTAAGGGTAAAGACGTTTAAATCAAATATGTATGTTGTCGTCAGCAAATTTTTGGCAGTACCAGGAAAGCAAAATTCGGAGTGTTTCATTTACTTCTATTTATATACATTTCAATCCAGAATATTTAGTAATATCATTACGGCGAAAAATAAAGTATCTTTCTTAGTAATAGCAACATTATACTAAAAATACAAGAAAGTAACACTCCAGATCGTCTGAAATGAGAAAGAAGTACGGCATCATCTCATGGATTCCGTACATCTTGCTCGTTTTTCTTTGCTTACACTGTTGCCAAATTTATTGTAGAAAATTTAGATCTACAGTATTTATTTATCCCGCTAACATTTAGACAACAAATGTCACTTTGAAAATTGTGACAGCAATATATGAACATAACCTAATAATTTTTAAGTGGCCTTTAAAAAGGCATGAATCAATAGATGGCGCCGTCAGTTAAATTTACAACCAACATAAATCATTTGTAACTTGTTGAAATATATTTAAATATATACGAACGATTGCCAAGACATGTTGTTCTAGGCAACAAAGGGGTTTTGGGTTCTTAATTTTACTTAATAAAGCGTACAAATTGAGATGTAAGTGCTGTAAAAAATATATCTTTTGTAAGTTTTAAACATTTTAAAACCTAAGTAGTAACGTAAGGTCCTGCTGAATTAGGTTTTTTTTAATTATCGATAATAACGATGGATTCTTAAATTATTTTTATATTATATATAATCTGTAACCGCCTTGTTCAGCTATAACCTAGCATAGATTGTGGCGAATTGTCTTGACAGCCCAGATTACAGTTTCCTTTGTTGTTGAATTTTTGAAATAAGTGTATAAGCAAAGGTTGTTTCCACTGTTGTCAGATTCTTTACTTACTTGGCTTAGTGGAATACGGTTTTGTGTCGTATATGGAATTAAAAAATAAATATTACTTAAAACATGTTTCCTTTCAGCAACCTCTGTGTTTCTATTATGTAATCCGCTGTACTGTGCTACATTGATAGCAATTGTACACTTTAAGGCGACATCTTTTGGAATAATATTGCATAGATTTGTCCTACGTGACGTTTGTCCGCATTTTTCTGGCCACCAAAGTATTTAGGAATGTGTTTTGTATCGTATGGTTTATATGTCACATATTTTGACAGTAAACAAACATTGATTATTAGTTTTATGATGATTTCATTTCTTGTTTTCTTTTCGATATAGATTTCTTCCTTAATTAAAGATAATTAGGCTGTATTTTAATTTACGTGGTAGTGATTTTAATTTTAAATATTTGCGCACGACGAACAAAACAAAATTGTAGAAAGTCATCAAAAACTTTTCCTAAAACTCTACTAAAAACAAGTTAGTGACGCTACCTAGTTTTTCTATACTTTTGATGTTAGCCAACAATTCTGGAAAAACGCAATAATACGGGGAAGATATATTTATATGGATCAAAAACAGATAATAAGAAATAAATAATATTACCTATTTTCTGTTTTTGGGCTGATCAATTTATATCTAATTCGATTGTAAATGCAAAATTAGTTAATATCGTTATCTATGTTTTAAAAAATGGAATAGTATTTTCTGTTAGCGCGCAAAACTTGATTAGATGTGGTAAACAAATTTCTTGTTGTTTTGCTTGTTATCATAATACTTTTATGACACTTATTTTGCGATGTAAAACGATATTTTTCCAGCTTTCTTCTTAAATGCGCGCCTAAAAACCTATTGTAAAATATTTTATGCAAAACTGGTTGCCTCAAAACGCAATTAACTTGTTTCCTTGTAATCCCAATATTGATTATAAATACACTTGCATCAACTTGTGAAATTCGACAACATCCCTTGATAGATGAACTTTGCAAGGTAAACCGCTCATTAGTCCTAAACATAATACAAGCGGGTGTAAATTAATAAGTAAATAAACTTTCGAAGTGCGAATAATCACAACCAAACATGTAACTAACAGCCCTGGCTTAAAATAAACCGAAAATCCTTGAATTCACCGCATTTCCGAATGTGACAATGCAATTCATAGCGTATAAGGTCAACTGAACCAATGGATTCAGTTTTGTCTCTCAGCAAAATATGACACATACACACACACACAAAATAAAATTATTGTTTAGTTAACGTTACGTCAAACTACAAATTTCTGGGTATTCAAGATGAAATCAACATTTTAATTTTACTCCACGTCCTACTATAGAAATTATGAATACAAATTTTAGGAAATTTGGATGATTGATCTCAGGCAGAAGTCGCGCAATTTGCGATTATTTTTGATCCCTTAAATATTATTTTTAAGAATGGTGTAAATAATCAATCTGGGAGGAAATAAAAAAGCGATTGATATACGAGATTTTTGTTGTTATTTGTAATTAAAGCATATATTATGATGCAATCTTCTCAATGGATAGGATTTTCATTATACCAGTGTTGTTTATTAAATTTTAGCAAGTTGCAGCAAAAAACAAAAATGATTACGAAAATATTACGCAATTTTTAGGTATGAGTGATAATTTTGAAACGTAATATACAGATCTCATGAGATTCTTTTGTGAGAGAAAAATTGTATTTGCAGTGCTAACCCTCCTAATTTTTAAACACGTCATTTTAAAAATCGTAGCAACACTAAGCGATCATTACCTAACTTAAAAGGAGGCAATGTAGATAAGAACCCTAGTGAACCAAATTCAAATTTCCCGCAATTATTTTTAGTAACTTCAACATTAAAGCATGAAATTACCTACGATTTTGTATTAGATTAATAGTTATTTGAATACCTTTAAGTTGAAGCTACTAAATATAATTGCGGGAAATTTGAATTTGGTTTACTGGGACAGATATGGAGCATTTTTAAATTCATCGATGAACTCCATTGATTCTACTTCATCACTGTCAAATTGATGTACTAAAGATAAGACAATGGATTTATCTATGATTTTAAAACTCCTCCAATAATACAGCAATTTAAGGCAATAAATATAAATTCTAGCAAAGAAAGAACACTGTAAAAAACAGAAAAAAAAATACATTTAAGTAAGCTTCTTTGAGAAAAAATGGGTTAATGCCATAACTGTTTTTTTTAAGGGTAAAGTAAAATTCTTAACACAATAGTTCTTGTTTCTCCTTTTATTCTAGCTGTAGAAAAAAAGAGAAGATAATAAAATTAGAACATATTAGTGCAGAGTTAATGTGTATATAAGTTACGAAAAATAATGTCACTAACAAGAAACTCATGCTAGACATTGCTAGAAAAACCTTTAAACTTCAAGTATGTAATATCTAATGACTTTCTTGTACTTTTCAAAACTGAAATACATATTATGCTCTACAAATTTTTATTAGTTTCATCTTTTTCTCTTACCCTACAGCCAGAACGAAAGAAGAAACAACTCAGTGTCGCCATTGAGATATTTAGATTTTAAATTTATAATTTTTTGAATTGAAGCTCAGATCAATTAAATAGAAGGTAAATCGAAGCTCAGATATTATGAAAATTAAATGTTTTTTTTTTATTTTATTCATACGTGTAGTATAATACAATAACTAAGTTGCTATTTTTCATATAATTTGTTTATTGTTTTGAGTACAGAGGTAAAATTGAGGAGTAAAAATTAAGTAAATTCTACTAAAGAAACAAATAAAATTGCAAATTAATAAAAAATAAAATCTCTACAGATTATAAAACATTGCATAACTGAAATCTACGATAGTTAAAATTTGTTCACGCCTGTACTCTTTCCATTTCGGTAAGATGTGAGACTTCAGCTGTGTAAGTACTTTGTAAGTACATATTTACATGTGGTGATAAATGCTTAATCTTGATTATAGTGTTGAAATTATCTAATCCAAAGTTTTATGATCGGAAAAAAGAAATAAAAAACGATTACTATTAATGTCTAAAAATCCCAAATATAAAAAACTTTTATATACCATTTACGTCCATTTTGTGGAAGAATATAAAACTATAATCTAAAATTCCTTGAATATCTCGCCTTCATTTTTAAACGTATTTTATATTAGTCGATAATTCAAAGAATTGAAAAAATTCCCACAAAAACAACTCTTATCAAATGCGCGGTTTAGGATTTTTTAGGTATAGCGAGTATAAAAACTTACAAACATTACTGGAATATAACTGCTCGAGAAAGTTTATTAAAACACTTTCTGTTGTTGAAACATATTGCAGAAACAGCATTTAATGTCGAAATGCATATCTTTGAAATTAATACTGGAATATAAGATTGGTATCATATTACCTGCTTTAAGAATTGTTTATTCAACAAAGATTATTAAAATTAGATTGATAAGCGTTAATTGCATTTCGTAAATATTTTCAATTATATTGCTATATAATTAAATCTGGTATGAACTATATTTATATTATTAATCTACATACAGATACTGCTAATTTTTTGGGTTTCTACAGTGGAGTTTATATTTAAAAAAGTTACCATGTTTATTTAGGTAAAGTGCACAATAATTATTGCTCTCCCAATTTTCGAATTGACAATCAACAATGTCAAATACAGTAGCACAGGGTGGCCACCATAATTTCTAGGCAAAAAAATTAGCAAAGTTGTAAATGATAAAACAGATATATTTATATAAATTTGAGGGAATAAACGAGGATGCCAGTTGAACAGCACATGACATAAAGCCAAAAGTATTTTTGCTGCTTTGGTTGCACAATATTTTTTTTCCATTTAAAGATATAATTTATAGAGAAAGAAAAGAAATCTCTTATATGTGGAGAGTTATTAATTCATGTGAACACTTAACATTCACATATTCTCAAAAAAATCTTCTCTTTACCTACCTATTAATACTGATCCAGCAATTTCAAAAATAGTAGCCAAAATGCAAGCCTGTGTAATCGTAAGCACCTTAGAACCGACACTGGTCCCGAAAGAGTTTGCAACATCATTGGCCCCAATACCGAACGCTAAGGTAAAGGCTATGATGAATGCTAAGATGATAATCCACAATACGGTCGCTGAATAGGGTTCCATCATTTTGAATATGGACACGACGATTAGTTTTTCTCAAGTTGGAAAAGGAAAACGGGTAGGTAACAAATTATAAACGGTTTTTAACTATTGTACGGTGAGGTGATGGAATATTGTGTTGTTATTGACCGTGGAAATCCATATTGACAACTATTGGCCTAAAACAAAAGATAAATAATAGTGTTTGGAATATGGAAATGTGGTTTGATGCAAATAATTAAATAAAAAATTAAATATTACCTAATACCGAAATGATTTATACATTTTATATATAATTTTGAAAAAATTATACTGGTATTTCTGTATCCTTTTTAATATCAACACATGCAACACATTCGTGCCGGTTAATGCATAAGATATTCGACACACGCGTTCTATTTTCGCTACAAGAACATTTTGAAAAAATATATTTTTCAAACACGAGATTTAAAATAGAAACACTACATTTCGTACAAATTTTGACACGTATTGCAACACCAGCAAGCGCATTTAAACAACGCAAATCCATCGATTGCAAGCAAAATTACAGGTGCTAATTCGAGCGCGAAATCGATTACCGGGAAAATATTGATCAGTAAAAGATTACGTACCAAGTTACAGTTGAGCACTTTAAATTTAGCACAATCATATTGAACCGGGAATAAAGTGAATATTTAATTAGAGTTCTTCGACAACTCCAATGGGAACTTTCTTCTCTTCTTCACAGAAAAAGCGCACGTGGCCAGTCGATGCCGGCTGTTTCAACACTGGATGTGCGAAAATCGCCTACTACTACAAGCGCTGCGCGTACTCTCTATCGATTTGGCGCGACGTTGCTCCCTTAATTCATTTTTATACCTATTTCATCTACACACATTGCGCAGATGACACTGTGCACGTGCAGTTTCATGATGATGCGAGATATGAACGTTACATTTCCACATGAAAAATACGTTGATTACTTTATACTTATCCGAATCAATTCGTTTTTTTTTTATCACGCTGTCGCTGAAAAAGAGTCACGCGTCCGCCATGTTGGGGAGGAAGGAAGAAGGTCGCCGGTAGCCGAGAAGAATTGGCAACGTGATGCGCACATTTTTTCACGAGTTCAACGGTTTTTTCCTTTTTTTCACGAGAGCGATTTGGTTGAAACATTGGAAGCGATGGGTGGTGATGCCAATATTATTCTAAAACTTTTAATTTATACATATATTCATCTAAACAGGGCACCGTGTGTTCAAAATCTACCTGCTAGGGGCGGGGGAGTGCAGACAAACATAATAAGAAACGTCATACGAAATTAACAAATACGAAAGCATTTTTTGTAAATTTGCAGATGAAAATAATGCTTTATTGTGTTTATTTCTTACTTATGAGAAATCTAGAACTAAATACATTTAGAAAAATGACTCAAATGTATAGAATTCATTTGCTTGCTGGATGCAATTAATATTAATACAATTAACTAGAGCAATGTTATGCATTTTGAATTAATGAATAAGCCGAAGGTACATGCTTATGAATACCTTATTTGGACTTTGGACGACATTTTTAATGTAAGAAACGATACTAATAAATAACACGGATTTTCAGAAATTTAAAAAAGTCTGAGGTTTGTTTTTAATAATATTTATATTACCTTTAAAATGATAAACCTTTTTTACAACAGCTACGAAATTTCCTATTTTTTACTGTAATCGCAAACTTATGGAAGATTAGAAACGGAAGTTTAAAAAACAATAAAAGAAGACAAAAAATACCATTTTTTAAAACCTCTGTGTAGTTGATACCTATAAAAACTACAAGATGATATATATACTTTATTGAACCTTTAATTTTATTCTTCCCTCAAATAACATTTTCAACGGAAAACGGAAGTAATAAAAAATATATTTCTTTGATATTTCATTAATTAAAGAAAACACTAAAGTATTCAAACTGGAATTTTAAAAACACCCCTAATAACCTAATTTAAATTTCCCGCCACAATTTTTGGTTAATTCAACGGAAAGGCATTAAAATAACTATTAATGTAGCACAAAATGGTGGGTAATTTTATGTTTTAACGTTGATGTTATTACGAATAATTGCGGGAAATTTAAATTTGGCTATTAGGGACGCATTCATCAGAAAGATATTGTAATTTTCATTCAACTGTACATCTTATTTTGAGATAGATTTTATTAGAAAAATTGTATTGGAACTTTCCTTCTTTTATCAGATTCAATTTTATTACAAGTTGTCTTATTTGAAGTACCTGTTCATACGTATCCGTTTTACTCTTATAACTATAATACTATATAATTCGAATTTACAAGTATCATAGCAGAGTTTGATAAGACATTTATTTAACCTTTTAATTCTCATGAATAACGTAGTAAACAGTATTATTCTGGATGTCTGATATAAAGTGGACATGACGTAAGCAGTTCCGGAAAATCAAACGTTATAAAAAGCACGTTTTGCTGTAATTTAAAGAGGCCTTGCAAAGGTATATTATAATATTATAAATATAGGTTCTTATAATAAATAGTATCGTTTATCAATGCGTTACGAATGACAAAACTGTTTGCGGTTATGAGTTCAATACTTATTGTTGCTAAAAAGAAATCAAACGCATGCATCTAAACATTTGAATAGTCACGCAATCGTACGAGGAAGTTGTCCCAACCGTTCATCAGGACAAGATAAATTATTAACAATTACTTCACTATCAGCAGTCGAAGGCATGATAATTTTGCCTAAGTGATATTCCAGTATGTTCTTAGGTAATGGAACGATAGGCATTGTCCTTAAGTTACTCTTAAATCCGCCCGAGAAATAGAAATATAGCAGTTTGTAGACATCGTTCTGTTTACTGAGAGCATACCGGTATATTTAAGACATATTCGGAAAAATGACAATAGCACTAATGTCGTTTTTATCTAAATTTTAGGGAAACCTTGAGATTTATGACTGGGTACAAATTGTTTGATTTTTTGGTCGCTAGATTTTTAATCGTTTGTGGTATCTGCAACGTTATTTACGTACTTCAATTTAAGATGGTATAATAATTTTATTAGATTGTATTAAAGATTAAAGATTAAAATTGCTCGTAAAGTCATGATGAAAATTGATTGATTTTGTGTAATGTAACTTGCTTACAAAGTTATGAAATTGGCCAATGTTATCGTTAGATAAAAACATAATGCCTTTTAACATTTTATATCTATAAACATAATTAGGAGTTATTTAGCATTAGTTTCACATGCATCACAACGATTCACTGATTTTATAGTATATTAAAAAAAAAAAACTAGTCTTGTAATAGACGTCTTAAAACACTAACTGTTAAAAGACAACTTTTTTTTAATATATGAGAGCTTTTAGTATCTTAACGCGTTTTCGCTATTTCCTGTAATCAGCCCTTACAATGTCTTTCTTAATCAGTGACAATATTGAGTGGTGGAATCAATCTACGGCCAGCTATCCCATTTTTTACTTAAAACACTATTATTATGATGTATTTTTCAGGAATAACTCCCTTGTTATATTTATTATTTCATTTTCATACTTTCTACACTAATTTTGATTTGAAATACTAAAGTTATTAATTTGCGATGACATCCTAGAGTAATATTAGTACTTTATTACTATAATTCTTGAGCCCAATTTTTATTGCGGGGAAGTGTTAAATCGAAGTTCGTATGCAACGATTCTCTACATATGTTTCTACTTTCAATAGTCGATCTTTGACGATCGTCTACGTCTTACTAACACGCTTGCCTACCAGCGTTCCCTATCTTTCGTATACGAATTACCGGACTTTGATGAAAAAATTACCGTATTTGTAACAATTTTACCGTACAATTCAAAAAGTTGTATACCTAACATTTAAACTTAAACTTAAAGATGAACTTCTATGAACTGGTTAATCTCGTTAGAGTTAGAATCAGATATTTTATTGTTTTTCATTTTCATAGATTTTAGATGTTTTTTTTATTTATTGTTGACAATTTGGTGACAAATTTAGCATTAGAAAATGCACATAATTTGAAATTTATTTCAACCATTGATGGAAGAATCGATAAATTCTGGTAATTGAAATCAAGAATTTTTGCAATTTTAGAAATAAAGAGACAGATTTATTTAAAAAAAAAATATTTTCATTTTTAGAGGTGCTTGGACTATCACTATCATCATGTAGCATTTTTTAAACGCGCTTTCTTGCATAAGAAGGCATGTGCTATGACACAAAACGTGCAGCCGATGAATTGATAAACCTACATCACTGACGTCATTGGGGGAAATCCATAATCTTAGTAAGGAAATAAAATAACTAACCAAGTGTCCGAGAGAGCACTCCTATTTGAAAATTGAATCTTTATTGGAAAAAAAATCCTTTTTTCCTTGAAGTATAAAATGCTAGCCTTAGACTTCCCTACACCTTACATATAATTATCGGTATTTCTACAAAAAATAAAAGCTAATTAATCTGTAATTTGCAATGGTGAAGCCATAGCCCCGTGGCTCTTTAAGAAGGGCCGCACCTGCTCTTAATAAAAGAAAAGGATTTTAACAATATCGGGAATTATATGGTCGTTGGTACTGTCTGTAAATTTCAATTTTTAAATCATTCGATTAAATAACAAATTAACATTTTTCATTCATGGGTTAGCAATTAAATTAATTTCATACAGATGAATTTTGGAGATACTTATATCACGCACTCCATCTGAAATACGACAAATTGCCGAAATAAGCAAATTTAAAAATGTATTTCCGGCGAAGTCTTATTCACACTATGAGGAACATTGTTTTAACGTTGAAGTAAAGGTAAATATTTCTTGTATGTATTACTTAAGGTGCGTATTCATTTGAGTAAATTTGTTCCCACGAACGATTTACGCGCAAAAATGCTCAAGTGTATACGTAGCGAAGTAGTATGTGAACAGATATTTGTGGGCATAAAATATACGTTAAAAAAGTTTTCTCGAACGAACATATGTACGCGTAAATTGTTTGCGCACAGATTTTTGCGGAAAATTGCTCAAATGAATACGCACCTTTACATACTCCGAAACGCTGCGTGGAAATTATAAATTCTAATAATAATAATAATAATAATAACTCAGCACTATAGGCCTTGAAGGCCCTCTTGGCTTAGACTGCGGGAACACACCGAGCCACTGAGAAGTGCTGTCCGAACGGTCACCCACCAACAACCGGTACCGCATACTGCTGCTTGACTTTCAAGATTGGCAATGATGCACCCTTTCTTCTCAGCCATACTGCCGAGAAGTCCTAATAATAACTAGTGAAAAAAAATATTTAGCCCAGCGTAAATCACGGTTTTGCGAATGCCCAAGATTTCTAAGTAGAGGACAGTATGAAACTACACCTAAAGAATAAAATGCCTTCCGTCAACCAACACCCTTTTGTTGGAAAAATATTATTGCATTAACAACATTTTTAATCAAATTGAACAAAATACAAGGTTAAAATAACTGAAAAACATGTTGACAATATTTTGTTGGTTCAACAGTTGTTTGCTGTTAGGGGTATCACCAACAATATATTTTGTTATTTTAGCTACATCGAAATTGTTAGAACACTTCACAGTAGTATATTTTGAAAAACATTGTTAATTACTTTAACACAATTCATTCTATTGATATAACTGTATTAGATGTTCCGTAATGTTTGTTGCGTTAACAAAAATTTTAGTTAATCTAGCAAGAATACCGTATAATGAAGGCAATCATATCGTTTTATTAATTTAACAAAGCCAATGGGTTCATGTGTATCAGTTTTCTTCCACATAGTAGCAAATACGTTAAATATAGGTAGGTATGTAACTAACAGCTTCTTGCGGGTTTCGCCGTGTGTCAAAACTTTCGCGGACACACGGCGAAACCCGCAAGAAGCTGTTAGTTATAGTCACACCGGCCGTGAAAGCCTACGCAGTGTTATAGGTAGGTATGTATTTCAGAAATCGCAGTGAAGGTGGCGTTCCTTCCATTTCATACCAGTAAATGACACATAAGGGTCATAAAGCACAACATTCAGAGTTAATAAAATATTAATCAAGTGCATTTACCAGTCATATATTCAATAGGAGTTGCGACCGTTAAAGCAGCGATTGGTGGCGTGCAATGGCAGTGATGTCAGTAAAACTGCCATTTTTTTGGGGTTTCAAATATATCCCACCTTAACAGATATTTTATGCTTTATGTTGTGAATGAGATGATAAATGTACAATACTAAGATACTTGAATATTTCCCCTTTGCAAAGCGAATCATAAAATATTATTAACTAAAAAGCAATTCTGTTTTGACTCAACCTAATTTTCTTGTTTAACGCAGCAAAAATTGTTAATTTGACATAACAGATAACATTCCCCTAATTTAACTTAAAATGTGTATTTAACCTAGCAACTTCTGCTTTTTATTTTAATGAATTCTTTTGGTTAATTTAACATGAAATAGTTGTGTATTTTACCCGAACACTTATTGCCCTAACAAATATTCAATGTTTAAAATAAAATTATCTCGATTGTTAAACAATGGTTAAAATATTATCAAATCTACACAATTATTTTAACATTCACATTTTGTTACTTTAACAATGATTTTTGTTTGACTGTATCTAACCCAAATTTCATAGTTAAATGCTCCGTTTTTTGTTAGATTAACACATGTCCTTCTTTACGTGTACACCTCAACGATTGCTTAATGGATGGGATGAATTGAATCTGGATGTGGGTCCATAAGTTTCGAATGAAAAGTTCTCACTTTGTAATTCTTTTTTTTTTAGCCTAGTTAGACCAAAAATCAAGGAGGAACGTGCATATAATTCAGTGCAGAATTCCTCCCAGTCAATTTAGTAATTACTCCACGATTCCTCGCACTCCTAATATCATTCGCTAGGTTACATATGTTCAAGATTTCGAGATAAGCAATTATCTCATCGGATGTATGCGATGTCTATTCATTTCGCTCCGTATCACTTGTGTTACAAAAAAAAAAACGTTTCAAGAAATTGATATCCTCCGTTTGACGAGCGAAAAATTATCGACTTCAAAATAGTTTTAAAGAAAAGATTAAACTTTTTTTCTCTTTTACAGAGAATAATTCTGTTTTGTAATTGATATTATTTTGAATTTGTATGGTTGTTTAATAGTTGGTAATTGCTAGAACAATACTTTGAAGATGTTTACTTCAAGATCTGTTTTCAAGCAAAATGAGGAAAATATATTATTCCAAATTCGAATAGCCATAAAACGTATTTGTCTCTGCCTTACGAGGAATATGACGTATGCTATTCAAGTGGATACATTTTTCTGTTTTTATCATCAATTAATTTGCGGTGACTAAGACCACAATCGTGCTATTTATACATTATAAATATTACCTAATACATGTGTATCTTGAAAGTACACACCTACTCCGAGTATCTTACATGTGATCCGCCTGTGAAATTTTTAACGGTCAAACGTGATCGTCGCGTGCTGTGTGATGCTGGAAACGCGACAAATAATGACTTGTCGAAAAGCGAACATGAATAATTGATAAATTCTCCAAGGCCATTTCGCGTTCCGTTGTGTAATTTATTGCAATGTTACCGAGCAAAGTTTAATTTTTTTTTGCGGGAATGATGTGTGTCACATCATTATTAAGATTTAGATTGTATCCGAGGTGGAGGTGTGTCTGTTTAATGAACTCTCCAAATCATACTACTTTATATCACTGCCGTTACAACTAACGAATAAAATAATGTTTTTTATTTTACAGAGTAGCAAACACCAGTGGAGAAGTACTATCTTTAGGAAATTAAATACGAATCTAAGCTCCATAAATCTTGGATTATTAATGCAATCGACGCTATAATACACTGAAAGAGTACTTAAAATTATTTGCAAACAATTCTGAATTAGGCATTGCTCGGTATGCAGTACTGGTAGTTTCAGTTGCATAAATAATCGAGGATTTGTGGAGCTTTAATTCGCATTTAGTTTGTTAAAAGTGGTACTACATGCATCGTGATCAAAAGCAACAAACCTTCTGAGTGGGGGGGGTCGTGCTCAGTGTTGCCAATTGACAGAAGACATATTTCACTAGATCGGGATTATAGTTCCACCAGAAAATCACTAGAATTGGGAAAGGAATTACTTTATAAAGTATTTTGAGAAAAGCAAAAAAAATATTTTATATATTTATGTAATTAATAGTTTTTTACTATAAATCCACTTTTATTTCATTTTTTATTATATTTTTTATGAATTTAATACAACATTTATTAGGTGGGGGCCAAATATTAATAATTTACAATATACAACTATGTAACTAAACCGCGTTTTATAAAATCATAATATATATCCTTATTTATTTTATTATTTTACTTTGTACTTTTATTTATTTATTTACATATATATGTATATATGCAATTTTAGTAATAAATCTAGTGAATTCATTGAATACGAAGACCAAATTACATTAAAGTATAGAAAAACAAAGTAGCGTCACTCACGTTTTTCCAAGTAGGTTATTAGAGAAAATTTCTAATGGCCTCCTACCATTTTGGTTTGTACATTCTGCGCGAAATTTTGAAAATGTATATGTATGTTAGAATTAAAATGTAGAATTAAAATTAAAATCATTCCCATATAGACGAAAGCATTCGAGAAGAAACCTTAATAGCCAAATTTAAATTTCCCCGCTACTATTTTTAGTGAATTCAACGTAAAGGCATTAAAATAACAATTAATGTAGTACAAAATGATGGGGAATTTTATGTATCAACATTGAAGCTACTGAGAATAATTGTGGAAAATTTAAATTTGGCTATTAGGAAAGCTAAATTACAAAAGACTTATCTAGATTCCATATCATAGAATAGGGATGGTAGACTTACATAATATACATTATACGGTACAAAATAAAATAGCGGCTGAAATTTATCTTGGCGAAAGTGACGCTACTTGGTTTTCCTATACTTTAATGTAATTTGGTCTTCGTATTCAATGAATTCACTAGATTTATTACTAAAATTAAAGAAAATCCACTAAACTTTTCACTAGCCACTAGAATATGATTTGTGTACACCAGACGTGCTTTCAATACACCAGATTTGGTGAAAAATTCACTAAGTTGGCAACACTGGTCGTGCTTCCTAGGGATCCAAGCAGTGTTACTAGCCCCAAGTCCGTTAAATATCCGCCATCTGTGATTAAATTATCCAATTTTACCTGCATCATATTTAAAATTACCCGGACTTTTACTCATCCTTGTTTTGAACGATTGTTGATTTGTTCTAAGTTGCTGAAGGGTTTAGGCGAACATTTGTATCGTATATTTTCAAAACTAGACACATCCAAAAGTAAACATTTTTCAGCAAATGTTCATATAACTATAAAACGATCTCAATTATGACTTAATATAATTTTGGATCTGGAATTTACATTTAGGGTAGATGCTGATTTATTGTCTTTATTTTCCCTGAAATTAAATATAAAGTTTGAAAATTATCCGGTCTAAATCCAGTCTATCCTATCTAAACTTTTCATACCATAGGTTTGTTCGTTGGTGTTACACCAATTACACTGGTGCATATTGTCTCTTTCTCAGATGCATAAAGAGTAAATCTTTTATCCTGTTTTAAGTAGGAGTCAGTGTGGAAAGTGTAGCACCAGCGAACAAACCTCATGACTCCAGGTTACATTAAAGCAATCAATTTTATAACTACACCGAATAAAATTTATAAACCACAAAGAAAAACTTTAGCAGTGCAGCAATATCAACAGTTTTACAGGTTTTAATTTTTATACAGATAGAATAGATTTCAATTAATTTGTCAATAAAAGTTCTTAATGTTTCTAAATTATTTATTTACCGCGAAATTTAAATAGTATATGTACATATAAAATCCTTTCAAATTATTGATAAATTAATTGTGATCTGTTACAATTACCGGAATTACCCGATTTAGTCCAAGTACCCACCGATTACCCATAGTTGATTAAATTACCCGCATTTCGGGTAATTACCCACGGTCTGGCAACACTGGATCCAAGGTTCCAAGAGCCGACAAAGTGTGAGCACAGAATAAACCTAAGCAATAATTGCACTTAGTGTCGGCGCCTTTGATCTTTTATCTATCTATTTAAGGAATTACGCGATGACGTTTTGGCGGCTTTGCTTGTAACTAATAATTACAAGGTGGGTACGAAAATAACCTACATACTGGAATGGATTGACAATTGACAGGAAATCGCATAACATCATTGTCGCCAATAACGTTGCTAAGAACAGAATGACAGAATGGAACGGCTTTGTAGGTTAGATTTTTGTTTGTAAACAAATTCAAATAGTTTTAGTTACAATTTCACTCACCTATGCGACACTGCGAAGTTCCCTGAAGGGATACGTTTGAAACCCATGTTTCCGACGATGTGAAACTACAACTTATGGCGTTTTCAGCTTATTGAACTTTCAAGCACCGATTGTATTTCTATCTTATTTTAATACATAATATTAATAAAATACACTCCACGCGTAAAGTGCAATAAGCTGAAAACGTCATTAGATGCACTATGAGATTAAAAATGATTGTCGTGATAAAAAAAAACTGTTTTCCGGAAAAGTTTATCCATACTTATTACCGATTTAATGAGTGAAATTAGCTATATACAAATTTCATACAATAAATCAATTTTCTTGACATTTAGTGACATTGTCGTTGGTGTTGTAATTTTCCTTCGTTTATTTATCTTATAATTTTTTTCAAACCGTTTATATTTACATCAAATATCACCAACAATAGCATAGTTACAACTGACTTAGTTCAAACCCTCATTACAAACACACGGATATACCTACATTCGGCTACTATCTATAGGAGCGGAATTGACAATTTGTTTGAATCTCATCGTATATACTATGGTGTGAGCATGTCTAATCGTTGTAAAACGAATCGCTAGTTCACTCAACTAGCAGGCGCTCGCGACTTATATAAAAAAAGGTATATTATTTTTATTATTCTTAGTCTTTGGTGATTTGGAAAATTTATAAATCCAATCGTTCTATGTATTACAGTTTACGACTGCATTTTGTATTATTTTATATAAATAAGTAACAATTAAATATTATCAAATGAATGTTTAAAAGTTTTAAATTACATTATTTAACATTTGCAGACTTAGTCAAATTTCAAATTAATTTACAGCTACTAAAAGATATATGTTTTCTTTCATTTTCTATTCTAACATTCTAAATATATAAAGACGTTTTGCCTTTATTTCAAAAGTCTTTTCAAGTACATAAAAATATAAAGAGGTGATAAATATATTTTTTTTTGTTTAATAAATGACAAAATCATAATTTCAATTAATTTAATAATTATGGTTTAACAATTTATAAAGTATATATTCTAATAGCCAAATTTAAATTTCCCGCCGCTATTTTTAGCGAAATTAACGTACAAGCATTAAAATAACTATTAAAGTAGTACAAAATGGTGGGTAGTTTTATGTTTTAAGGTTGGCTCAATGAGAGCAACTGCATTCTGGAACATAATGCGCAGCATCAAGTTGCTCGAGTAACTGATGTTTGTTGTTATTTTCTCTCGCCTCGCTTCAGTTTATATCTTTTTCACTAATATGCTGACTCACCAGCACTGCAGCCGTGAGGATACTCTCTACGGCTGACTGTAACGGAAAAACATTTTTTTTAAATATACTTATTTGAGCAATGTCGTGCGACTGTATTGTCATTGGACATAGCTTAAGAACATCACCGAACTTTTGCAAACAAATTAAAAAATGCCATATGTCGAAACATTCAGTAAATTTTGTGCGATATGCGTACAGATACGAAGCCAGTTACGAATTTATTTATATATGTATAGATTACGTTCTCATTCAATGAATTTTGCTGTGTCGATCTGACTTCCTCCATATTTTTTTCTGTTATTAGAAAATAATTCTTTTGTTCCAAGATGATAATGCGATTTTTATTTAATCCTAATCGAATTAGATAAGTGAAAAAATAATTTCTGGAAATGCTACATTTATAAATTTTGTAGTCTTTGCACCTTCCTGATCATTTTTAAAAAGTAAGTAATAGGAATGATAAATTATCTTTATGATTACCCGGCAGATGTTAAAGTTTTATCACGGATCTATCAATTTCAGGTGTATGTAAATATCTGTCATATATCATTCACCTCGACAGTTCTGTAGATAAAGTAAAATAAAAAAAAAAAAATGAGAATTAACTATTAATGGAATGATAATTTGCGTAAATGCAATTTAAGTAATTTTTAATTTTAGTGAAGGAAAATAAGCCGATAATTACCATATTTTATTCTGGATAAATTTATTATGTGGGACTTCTGATGGTATAGATTTGGCGCCAGAAATTCATTTAAATCATTAAATATATTTTTTTAAATTACTGCAATTTCCAAGTTTTACTTGCAACAGCAATAATAATAATAAATTACATAAACAATAATTTGTATCTAGATAATAATAGTAACATACTTTTTGCTCTGTACATGAAAATGTGCTTAAACGCGTAAATAACTTGTTCTTATCACATAATACAAAAGTCTAGTCGTTTAAAATGGAATAAATATATTATTTACTCTTAAAGTTATTTTTTAAAAAACAATTCAAATATGTAAAAGCCTCTCAATACAAATGTTATTTTCTCTAGCAACATCAGAAACGTTCGATCATGTTGCAATGTAGTTTATTATACATATATATATATAAATTGGTTTACGGTAAACTACATTTAAACATTTTATTTCAGTGATATTTTACGGTTTATTATACTAGGTCTAAACCAAGATTAAATATTTTTTGCACTATTATATAGCATTATAAACCGTTATTCAATATTTACGGACATTTAACTATTGAATATACAATAACAAGTGCTACTTCGGTTGGCAATGTTTTGCACTACGCCGATAATTATGTATAATCATATTAAAAGTATGCTTATAATGTTTGCTAATGAGTGGGGTGATACTTTAAGAAATTTGGTTAACAAACCCAAGAAATTTGAAGCAATGATTTTAGTATGACTTGGTATGACGTGCCATACACTGTTGAAGTTTAAAACCGTAAAATATGTTTCGTAAGCAAATCACTAATTTATTTTATTCTGTAACTAATATGTATATACCTATTTACCCAGTAAAGCAAATTCAAATTTCCCGCAATTTTTAATAACTTCAACTTAAAGGTATTCAAATAACTACTAATGTAATACAAAATCGTAGGAAATTTCGTGCTTTAATGTTGAAGTTACTAAAAATAATTCAGGAAAATTTGAATTTGGTTTACTGGGTATGTATAATGGGAATATTATCATTTCTTTGGTGAATTTCCTTAAGAAGACAGGAATATTTCCAAAGCGCCATCTATTTTCATTCCATTCAGTAATTTTTCATTCATTAAAAATATATAGATATTTAACACCTACTCTATTATCATGTTTAGGCATCTATTATTGCAACTATTTAATTTAGAATTAGCTACTGTAAGTATACGTGCTATTTGTACTTCGTAAATAATTATACACTAATCCCACTGTTAATATTTCTACGCAGTTTCGATATACATTAGAGTAAAATCAATTGTTCTAGCGTAGCACAAAATAAGAAGGAAATTACAACTGTCAAATGCACATGTGTGGGCATTTTAACATCTCAATTAATTATTAACGGCGAGTGACTAACTAACAGAGTGGAAAAATGAAAATTAAACTATTGTTAAAGCTAATACGACCAATGTTTGAGTCATTTATTTAGTGTTCATTGTTAACCCACGCCCATTCACTTGAGGCGAAATTAAGGTAGATAAGCGTTAATTTGCACTTTGCGCGAAAATTGAATGAGCAAATTGAATATGTAATTAGCATTTGGTGGACTATTGGTTATTTCTAGTTGTATATAGATGGTGTAAATTGAAAACTGGAAATTCAAAATGAATTCGTTTTTAAAATTTGACGTTTGACAGTTCTAGGGGTATCCATCTTTGTATGTTACTAAAATTAAAATCCCAACCTTGGCATTATTATAGGATTTATAGGTTATATTTTATATGTCAAAATACTATAAACAGAAGTTGGTTTCTTTCTCATTAACAAAAAGGTTGGTTGCCATAGCAACAATATGTGTAGTATTAATAATATCGCTGTCAAGGGTTTGCTTAGGGACTTAACATCTATGGACTTAACTATTGCGAACGCCGCGGGTTCAAATCTTACTTGGGTCAATTGTAATAACTGGATTTTTTATGGGTGGCGATGATAATAATGAAAAATAAATGATAAAAAGCGATTCAACAAAACGGGGTGCGTCTGACAACCATATAAAGGTTTCATTTAAAACCTATATATATATAAAAAAACAGCAAGCATACCATTGTTACAGACTGTACATATTTTTTGCTACGGGATTGCAGAATATGTGTCTATAGTGATCGAAACACACGGAGAATTTAATTTCTAAGTTGACCTTAACTAAAGATCGACCTAGATCTCTTCAGAGTAAGTAAATTTAGACTAGAAGCACATAGATCACATAATATGAAAAGGACGACATGACATGGGTTTCGCTTGGCAGCAGGTGAGTCAAAATGTATGTCAAGTTACTGAAAGATATACATATGTGCTATTGCTAATTTTTTTAACCGTCTAAACTTGTTTTGTTATGTTATACAACTTTATATCATAGAAGTAATTTATTTATATTTTGCAATACACAATCTATAATTTAATCCAGGAAACTTCTTAAGAAAAAATATTCAATAAAATTTGTTTGTTACGTCAAAATCCTGACCTATCTCTATCGATCACTCTTTTCCATAACAACGTCCATGATCCTATAAATAGTAAAATGATGACATAGATACACATATACAAGTAACTCTAATTTTGTTTCTAATGGGATAATGCCTTTAAGTATGTAAATCTATTAAATTCAAATTCTATTAATAATTTTTACCTAGGGATTATATAACTTAATTCGATTTTTAAATGTGTGCTAGCTACTCCAAAATTCGTCGTCACGAGACTTTATAGAATGTTACTAGGGCATGCGTCACTCAATCCTATCATTTTACACACTAAAAATCCCAACTGAACTAGCGAACTACACGCATGATGTAAGTGCGTCTGCTGGTTGACTAGCACGTGTATTTTTAACTCTTCAGAAATCAGAACTATTTGAATGAGCCATCCAACGTCGTCAATTCAATTGTTTCACTACGCAGACACGTTGTATAGTTATAATTGTACATTATGTATATGTACGTCAGTTTACTTTTTGGCAATAAAATACTGATAAAGATGCATAATTGTAAGGTAGGTAAAAATGTGTCTGTATATTATTTTCATCATTCAAAGCCGTTTGCTTAGTTCTGTAACTATGATCCTCATCTTATTTGTTGTTTGACACATCTCGAGTCACTGATCTTTACCTGTAAATCGAGAATATATTTCGCTTAAGAAAGACACTGCTACGTGTACATTCCATGGTAAGTAGTGTGCTCTGGATTTAACCAGTTTGTGCTAGTTAGTACCTAGTACAATCTATCTGACTTAGGGAACTACATATATATTCGGTCGGTGTGATTAAAAAAAGAATGCTGGGCTGTGCTATGTAAAGTTTTACAAATGGTACCTAAATCAATCGTAGAAATAACAAAAAGTGGAACTTCTAATTAAAATTAGAGCACCAGTTTTTAGAGTACTGACAACCCTGATTAGGAAAGGTTACAAATCATGTTTGGAGAAAGACATTGCCTTTGATTGGTAATTTTGTTCTGGATAACTCCTTTGAAAACCTCGGTATGCTGCTGTACTTGCACCCTTAAAACTGGTAGTTAAGCAGAAATAATGCATGTCAGTTTTATATCATATATGCTGGTATGTTGGTATGGATACCACGCTACACTTTCTAGTTATGGATCCAATTAATTTGTTATACTACTGTTTTATCTGATCTTTGTACACAGTACTTACGTCATAATTTTATACTGTATGAATCAAAGCAGAGAACAACTAATAGACAAAGACCGCGTTCAGCGAACGAATGCGATATATGAGGGGTTTGGTATCAAAGCAAGCAACATCCATTTTCGTAATTTTTCAGGAAAATTAAAGGTAAGAGGTCGGATGTTGCTTATTTTGATTCTGAAGTTAAACTTTTTCCCTTAAAAATGGATGGGATGTAGACTGTTTTATTCCGAATGATTATGCTAATTCAAAATTTCATCAAATTCAAATCTATGCAATTTTCCACAATGCAATTCCGATTTAGGAATTCGCAAAGACGCTGCAATCTTTACAAATTGCATGGTCAATTCACATTATGCTTGTTGCACATGCAATTCTAATAGTCAGTGTTGAGTTTTTGTACGTAATGCCGATCTATGTGATGGAATAATTAAAAATCGTTAAAATTTGGCTACCTGAATAGTGTATTTTTCTGTTTAATATCATCGTCGTTTAGGCACTAGTTGGCCGCGAATGTACTCTTTTTTTCTTAATATATTTTTTATGCCATTCACTACATCTAATCTTTTGTTTTTATTTTTGTAATTTGGCTGTCTCACCACATATAATAATGGATAATTCAATTCGAATTCTTTTTTCGTTGGTTTACAAGTAATTACATTACTTGCAAAACTCCCACCATGTAAACAACGAAAACAAACTTTATAATTTAAAATCTAACATATTATTTACAAGTAATCATTTCTATCTACTAAAATAATGTCTTCAAATTTGTAATTAATAATCTTAAAAATTTAACGTATCAATTTTCGGCCTATTTTTATTATGACTTTGATTATTATTTTATTATTTATGATTAAGACAAATATTTGTCGAAACGTAAAAAGAAAGTTTCATTTTACTTAATTCTTATATTAAGCCGCTACAACCACCGAAAAAAGAATTCGAATTAAATAGTATACACGGGTAAGAACACAAATACAATAATGGATAATTATTGTTGAGTAATTCAATTAAATCTAGTGTTAATTATTTATTCCAACAAAATTTGGTTTTGTTGGTGATATTTATTTAAAAAAGAAACTACCCATTACACTTGAACTTTTAGGTTAGTAATCGGTAAGTAATCAAAGAATGTTGATGTTAGTAAAATAAATAGCAACAGTTGTGAGCACTGAAATTACTAAAATCTCGCATGAAACTTTTCTATAAAATAGAAAAAGATCTAATGCGTGCAATTTTCTCCCAGTGACAACCCGAATAGCTAAATTTAAATTTCCCACAATTATTCTCAGTAACTTCAACGTTAAAACATAAAATTACCTACCACTTTGTACTACATTAATAGTTATTTTAATGCCTTAACGTTGAATTCACTAAAAATAGTGGTGGGAAATTTAAATTTGGCTATTAGGGAAATTGCATGCAGGAATCGCACAGTCTGAATACTAAATTGCATGCAACTTTTATTCAAATAAGAATTGCTGGGAGAAATTGCACAAGTGTGAATGGCTTGGCCTCTTTACAGTTCGCAATTTTTTGCAATGCAATTTTTGTTGCGTGCATTAAAAATAGCGCATGCTCTATTCCGTGTATTGTACGTGCACTCAACTGATCGAAATCCATTGAATGCTTTAAAGTACATATCCCGTTTTCGGCAAAAATGGATGTTGGCTGCTTTCATGCCGAACTCCTCATATATCAGTAACTACTTCCGCTAACCAAAATCGTAACCGCGCGTAAAAGTCGCGCGCGGCAGAACAGTGAATCATTCTACACGTAGCAACTTGCAAGCTGTGTACCAGCCGGACTACCTCTCAAAATTTTTAAGCATTCGAACGATAAAACGGCCGCGTTTTAGCTGCTCGTGTAGAATGGCCCTTATTCAGTTCGTTTATTGACTACTATCGGGTAGAACGCGCGAAATCAAAAAAGATGGCTAGCTGTCAGGTTGACATGTTCCTTTCTCGCAACTGTTACTCGCTTGAATGTGCGTTTCATAAGTTATATAAATATCCAAAACCGTCAAATAATTGTCCAGAACTGTTTTGGCAAGAGCCGACTTCCCATTGGCTAGAATGAACTCAGAAAATATTTAGTTTTACGATTTATATTCACTGAGATTTATTTCCATGGTTCGCTCGTTCGTTTCGACTTTTCGCTATGCGCTCTCCGATACAGACTGACTAGTGGCCACTAGCGCGCGGATTTCCTGTAAGTTCCGGTATCAGTGTTGCCAACTTAGTGAATTTTCCACCAAATCTGGTGTATTGAAAGCACGTCTGGTGTACACAAATCATATTCTAGTGGCTAGTGAAAAGTTCAGTGGATTTTATTTAATTTTAGGAATAAATCTAGTAAATTCATTGAAGACTAAATTATATCAATGTATAGGAAAACCAAGTAGCGTCACTCTCGTCAAGATAAATTTCAGTCGCCATTGTTTTTGTACCGTATAATGTATGTTATGTAAGTCTACTATTTCTATTCTATGATATGAAATCTAGATAAGTCTTTTATAATTTAGCTTTTGCTCTGCTTCTCAAATGTTGGAGAGTATTTTCGTTTAAATGAGAATGACTTTAATTTTAATTCATACACATAGATTTTTAAAATTTCGCGCACAATGTACAAAACAAAATGGTAGAAGGTCACCAAAAAGTTTCCCTAAAAACCTCTTACAAAAACGTGAGTGACACCACTTGGTTTTTTTACTTTGATTACATACATATATATGTAAATAAATAAATAAAAGTACAAAAAAAATAAAATAATAAAATAAATAAGGATATATATCATGATTTTATAAAACACGGTTACAGTTATATGGTTCCCAATAAACCAAATTCAAATTTCCCGCAATTATATTAGGTAACTTCAATTTAAAGGTATTCAAATAACTATTAATCTAATAAAAAATCGTAGGTAATTTCATGCTTTAATGTTGAAGTTACTAAAAATAATTGCTGGAAATTTGAATTTGGTTCACTGGGTTGTATATTGTAAATTATTAATATTTGACGAATACCTAATAAGTGTTGTATTAAATTCATATATAATAGACAAAATCAAATGTACTTTCTATAAAGGTTTTTAAAAGTACCATTGTGCGAATTATAATAACATTATAACAAAAAATTAAATAAACAGGGATTAATAGTAAAATATTATCAATTACATAAATATACAAAATATATTTTTTTTGTTTTTCTTAAAATACCTTATAAAGTAATTCATTTCCCAATTTTAGTGATTTTCTGGTGGAATTATAATCGCGATCTAGTGAAATATGTCTTCTGTCAATTGGCAACACTGTCCAGTATGGTTCCAGTCATTTGTGAGCAGTTTCGCGATCTAGGAGTGGCGCCATCTGCTGCTGCAGCGTGGAACTCTAAACTTCAAATTAAAAATAGATGCTACAATATACATATATTCTAAAAACTACTCTTTCCATTTGGCAACGCATAAACATATTATTTCTATAAATGAGTAAAGAAAATTAATTTACTAAACTATTAAATGCACTAAAACTAAATCAATCCTGTAATAAATAATTTTCAAAATAGTTTTCAGTTACTTTAATTAACACATCACATTTGCATTTCGCAAACCATTATAATGTTGCATATTCTTAAAATCAATAGTTCTTATTTGTTCGGATCACATATTAAGAACCACTGACAGACAATAAATATGTGTTATATAGACATATTGGATGGCAATGTCAATATAAATTTTGCTAATCAGACATCACATAGCGTTAGTCCACTCGAACGAAAAATTACTTTCTCACATTTCCTTTTTATCTACGCCACTGTATCACTAATTCAATTCAATTGAATATTATCGATACAGCCAGTTGCACAGCAAGTAGGTGGTAGGTAAAAAAAAGGTTATCAATAAAACGACAAATTTCATCTGGTAAAAGCGGTGCAATAACATAAAATTAAAATATTAAAAATATCTAGAGAATTATATGCTTGAGTATTTAAGTTAATAAAAATAATTGAGGAATATTTGAACTTTGTTTGGGGTGCCTAAGCTATGAAACTACCCAGTGAACCAAATTCAAATTTCCCGCAATTATTTTTAGTAACTTCAACATTAAAGCATGAAATTACCTAGGATTTTGTATTAGATTAATAGTTATTTGAATACCTTTAAGTTGAAGTTACTAAATATAATTGCGGGAAATTTGAATTTGGTTTACTGGGTATGTGAGTGGTAGGATTTTGTAATGAATTCAAAACTCCTTGTTTAAACAATTCTTACATCTAATAAAATTAAATTAATATCTTGAATGACTGAAATAGGAAAATATATGTCGCAGATTTTATGTCATTTGAAGATTTGATAATTCTACCTCCACATATTTATTCAATATTTTTTTAAACAATGCTTGGAAATTCGACAAACATAAACACATCCGATAGAGAAAAAGAAAAAAAAAGGCAGATATTTTTCGTGTTAAACCCGCGAAATGTAAACACAACGTTACGCCAAAATTAATTGTAGATAACGTAGATCGGTTCCAATAAAATTGCATACCGTGTTACGTAATAAAGTCACATCGCCTGTTTATTATTTCGCTTTATTTATAACGCGTATTCAGTGCGGGTGAACCTCTGGACTCGATCGAATTCGCACGTTTCCGTACGTTGTTTATTTGTAAAAGAAGGATATAGGTATAGGTACGATTTTTAACGAGTCCATGTTGATTTCTGATTTGCTCCGTTTGCTTGTTCTGACTTTTGCGAATTCTGCGAGTGTGACGACCCGCCCGCTATGGATCCGACTCTTAAATCATCGAATTCGTCGGCGAATATTGCCGACGGGCATAATAATAGACGGAAGGAATCGCATGGAATGTTACAAAGGTCAAGATCAGTGGCGTGGCGTTGGTAGAATGGACTGAAGGTATACGAATTAAGTGAACAAAATTTGTTTCGATTCATGCTTTTGGCACTATAAGAAATCCGGGCAGATGTACACTTTTAAAATCTCAAAAACACCGAATGCAAATTGAATTCTTTCTAATTGGCACGCATTTTACGCTATTATTTACCAGAAATTTGTGGTACGCCATTGAGAAATACAATGCGAGGTATTTACGCTTTCAACCAGAGAGAAGCGGTTACAAGGAAACGCATTCTGTTCAAGTGTTATTAAATTTCTCAACCTAATTCCTCTGGATGTAAACATTCTTCATCTGATATTATTTCAGATTCATTTCGGCAATAAACATTTCCACTAAAATCTTATACAGGTGTCTCAGCTTTTAGTTTACAGGCATTATCTACATTCACTGTATATTTTAGTTACTACAAGACTTCTACTGCAGTTAAAAATGTTAAAAGATTTATAATAAGGTATTAATAACTTATAAACATTTATTTTTAACACGATCTGATACTACTACACTATTGTTCTGAATTAAGTTCGCTAACAAATTATTTTCACAGCAAAATGTGGGTTGAGGTTATGTAAGGTATATCTCGGTAGTTTAGAGAAATTTTATGCGAGTCATGATTGAACTATGTATATACCTAATATACTTACCGAATTCTCAGCTTCAGGTATTTCTGCCATTATGTTAATTAAAAAAAAGCACAACTTCGCCGCTTAGCCACAATCTGATCTGGTCACAATTAAGTCACAACAGCCAGCAATACGCAAACTCTACTTATGCTAACGATGTTACATTTAGATTACACAAAATACATTTCCTAAATGTTACAATTAAATATTTAAAAAAAAGTGTTTCATGTAAGTCACAAATATATATGTTGCAAATTTTACTCCTAAGAATTTTGCTGTTATGTTCCATTTACGTTTTTTATTTACTGGGTAGACTTATACATAGTCAAGCAACGATAAGTAAATCTCAAAAAATACTAGATGAACTTTAGGAAGCACCCCGAGCACCCCTTTTAGGGATGCCATGGTTATAGGTTATAGTAGGCACTGGCGCAGTATATACCCTATCCAGTAGTTTCACATCGTCGGTAACATGGGTTTCAAATATGGCGCCCCAGGAAATTCGCGGTGTCGCATATGTGGGTGAAATTGTAACTAAAACTATTTGAATTTGTTTACAAGCAAAAATCTAACCTACAAAGCGTTCCATTCTGTCATTTTATTATAGAAGTGACAGATGTGCGATTTTCTGTCAATTGTCAGTCTGTTTGAGTATATAGGTTATTTTCGTACCCACTTTGCAATTATTAGTTGGAAATATAGCCGCCAAACGCCATCGCGAATTTCCTTAAATTGATAGACAAAACATCAAAGGCGCCGACACTTAGTGAAACTATTGGATAAGGTTTATACTGTGGCACTGGCGTATATAGGAGGGGGAGGTAATGGGGTTAATCCTTCTTTTTTCCCTTTTTTTTGTGTAATTACCTCTCCCATGATGACACTTTCAAATTGTCATCAGTCAAATTGTATACGCACCTGATAGTATGTATATCAGATTATAATACCAAATAAAACGGACTGGGAAACAAGCTTTCTAGTAAGAACGGACTCAAATTGGTATACAGATGGCTCTAAAACGGACTACAGCGTCGGAGCTGGAATATAAGTAAAGAAGCCTAAAAAGGTCTTTCAGTAAGTTTCAGCAAAGCACAATAATGGTATTCCAGGCTGAGCAGGTTGCTGCAATTCATCATTATGTCAGAGAAATAGAATAAAGATGGAGCGAGTTAGGTAACACCAAATATTATACTAGTATATTTATATTGTATTTGGTAAAACACTTACGATTTCCACGGAACCTTTTAAACGGAAAATTTTAAAATATTTTTCTAGAGTCATACTTAACTAAATAACATAGAATACTACTGAATGAGTTAAATTATAGTATAGGTTTCCAGTGTTATAGTTCTCAGCAACCGTTTCTTTTTCGACATTACAAGTGTTGATTTTTGCCTTCTCGGGGAGAATAAATTGATTTATAGACTAGTAAAGTATTTAAATGTAATAATATTACTCTAAAACATGTTAGTCATAATTAAATTACTCCTATGATTAGAAAAAAAGTTTAAAATTTATTAACAACCGTAATAGCCAAATTTAAATTTTCCGCAATTATTCTTCTAGTAACTTCAACGTTGAAACATAAAACTACCCACTATTTTGAGCTACATCAATAGTTATTTAATGCCTTCATGTTGAATTTACTAAAAATAGTGGCAGGAAATTTAAATTTGGCTATTAGGAAACAAACGAGCCGGGTTGGGCCGAGATAATTGCCAAAATGCGCACCTCTATATTGCTCCTTAAATAAATTATAGTTAAAGGTTCGATTCAATTGATAAAGAAATCCAGCTATAGCAAGAAATTCCTGATAAAACCCATTGCAGTTGTTATAGATAACGTCAATCAGTAAAGTAAAAATTGTAACCATTTCTATCTTAAGTGCTTTCTAGTAGGTCTCTTATATTGATAAAGTATTTGACTTTATCTCATATTACGCCAATTTAAATAGATTAATTGATAAACTAGCTCTTATAGAATTAAATATTAAATGGAATATAATTTTTGTTCGATCGATTAACAAGCTGCAGTAAAATTTGCAGAGTAAAGCATTATTTTGAAGTATCCATATATGCTATGTATCAAAATCATATATTGTATTTATTGACGTAATAAAATACACGAATCCACGACGTCAAACGTCAGCTAAAAAAGTACTCTTCCATTATCACTATAAATGGTGAATAATCATAAATGGTTCACATAAAATTATGTTTACTACAGGTTTTTTGCATAGTAGACGGATATGATTTTTTATTGCGATGTATTCAATTATCAAGTTTAATTCTGCTTTTACGCAATTATTTTAAACTTCCTGATATTTGCTCTTTTAAATCTTTTACTTCTAATTAGGACTGTAATCAGAGAAGGGTGGCCAGGTCTGAGTCTTGGTAAAAAAAATGGGTTAAACTGCTATTAAAAAATAATTTTTATGTAGTCACCAAAAACAAATATATGTACCAATATATAATATATAACAAAATAGTTTAAAACAGAACGAAGAAATTATTGCATGAATTCTTACGTATTCTCTGCTGATACTGCTGTTTACTTGCTGTCTTTTTTTGTTAATTGTTAGTTATTTTTTTTCCAAATAAATTCCGAAATAATTTTCTTAGTTAGTCAATTTTGAAATACAAAAAAAATGGAAGAGTGGTGATATTAGAAACACATCTTGGAAATCTTGAAAATTTAAGTAGAAATAGTGCGGAATCAGTAGGACAATATTTGGAACAAATCTGATTAAATAAATATGAATTTTATATCCGTATTGTAGCTTTTGGATTGTTTATATATATTTTTTTATTACCGAGTTTTTTCGGTTTGTCCTGTCATGTTATGCCACTGCCCACATAGCCAAATTTAAATAGCCCGCAATTATTCTTAGTAACTTCAACGTTGAAACATAAAATTACCTACCATTTTGTATTACATTAATAGTTATTTTAATGCGTTTACGTTGAAGTCACTGAAAATAGTGGCGGAAAATTTAAATTTGGCTAGTAGGGTGGTGATGGATTGGGAATCCAAATGGACTCGTATTTTGTTCTAAGTATGCAACATATCACGGAAACTTGACGTAAATGGAAAAGAACAAGCAACATATTCTCAAAGAACGGTAGTGTAGTAGATGTAAAAATAGTGTGACTACCATTTTACACTAATAACCGATTTAATCTTGATCAGGCTCTTTATTCTAATCAACTTAGTTACCTATATCAACTAAGGAAGTATTATAATTGCGAATAAATAATGGAAATCGGAATGGTGCATATTTTTTTATTTTAATTTTCTTGTTATTATATTTTTCTACATCTCGCTATAATTCCCCTTTATATTATTGATGCTGTTCTTGATGTGTACTTAGTTTGTAGTTTCATTTACAACAATTTTCCTTAAAATGTATCATATAATGCAACATGAGCCTTTTAAACTTTCGCCACGGAACTGTAAACCACCATTATATTTCTATACGTATATACCACTTTGTCCGTTGGTGTTACACCAATTACATTAGTGCATATTTTATCTCTCTCAGGTATGTAACGAGTGTATCTTCTATACTGTTTTAATTACAACTCAGTGTAGAAAGTAAACCTTTTATTTATTAATTTTCTCCTGTTGCATACATTAGATTTATTTTTAAAATCAGGTATATACATAAGTTATAATAATACAACACTTTGTCACTGCCAATTTTCTTTATAGGGCTTCATTAGCCGTCTTTTCCCTATTTAGAATTTAGATTTTTATTTGGAAGAACGAAACAGAAATAATGTACAGAAATAAAAGTATACGAATTATGTATGTGCAAAATATACATTCTTGAAGCAGCATAAGAACATGCAAACATGTTTGTTCTACATCCGCTACAAATAAAATAATTACTTATTTTTAGCTAACTAAAACAGATCTACAGAAGCAATAATACTGTCCTTGTCTATAGATATATCGAAACCATTGTTATTATAAGAACAATAATGGTCAAATATTTTTGAATACGTATATACATCTCATTCATTTAAGTTGTTTTGAACTTCAGAACAGATGTTTACACAAAATTGCTACTGCTGGTTCGATAAAAAATTGGATTAATAAAATAACTAAATGAAACATAATTAGAACAAAAGTAATAAAGAAAAAGAATTTAGTAGATAATTTTGAATAATTTGCAAGTTAACCTATTTATATAAAGATGGAGACACAACCTTGATGTAATCAACCTAACCTACAGGAATCTGTAACTCAGTCAATTGTCATTTGTCAAATCATCAATGTCATGTTTATAACGTGTATGTGTGAAATTTCCTTATTTACATGTTTTTAAGATTAACTTGTATTTTTATTGCCAAATTTAAAGTGATTATTATCGTGGATTAAATTTAAGAAGAAATTAAACCTCCAATATTCTTACTAATTATCTAAATTTGCAATGGCAACACCTGATCCGATTGATTTGCTTGAAAAGCGTATAGCAGCCCTGGACTGCAAATATTGCCGCAGGACCAGAACGTGGAATTAAATAAAACGCAAGCAGTCGCTGATCTGCTGATCCAAACGCATACAATGATTGCAACAGCCCTGAGTTGCAGAGACGTAATTAGTTCTATATTGGAGAAGCTACCGGTAATAAATGAATATCTGAATCCCATGTATTCCGAGAACGAGTTAGAACTTCAAGCCAAGCGTCAGTACGTTTTGGAACTGTATCCTGAATTAAAGCAGACGGCAACATTAATCGGCGAATTTGACAATGTCAAGGGTGTTACCGACTCTAAGTCTATCACTCGGATAACAGATTTATCTGAGAAACTAGAAAGTTTAACAATTTCTTCCCTTAGCACTTATGACGAATGTAAAACGATTACCGGGAAAGTTTTAGAATCTCTGCAGCAGTATAATGATATCATAAAAACAATTAAGGTTCTCTTTGCGCAGTTGGAGTTTAATGTTAGTGAGATTGAAAATGCTTTGGCACCAAAATCTCCTCTTGATGACTAAATGTGTTACTTAAATTATTTAATAAATACTTAGGTCATATTTTATATATTTATTTATTTTTAAGTTGTTTTTCATTGTCTTTTGGTTTATATTGTTTGTTGTCTTTTAATTCTGTCCTATGTCTATGTTTAGAATGTAAGATGTGTATTGCTAGGTAAATACAAAATTGTTATTTTAATTAAAAATGGTATTCGAATAATATTAATGGTCAAATATTAAAATTTAGTTCATGTAAGTTATAAAGTATTTAATAAAAAAAAATAATGTTTGTGCAGTTTGTAATATTCGAATTATAGATTCCTGGAGATATTTTTTTTTAAATAAAGTTGAATAAAATAAGTTTATAGCAGCATCTATTGACAGAAATTAATTATAAGTTCACTTAAATACAGGAATCTGTAATAGTTGTGTATTAGAGGTTGTCTAAATAAGGCATTTTAAGAAAAATATTTTCCTTGTACTAATAAAATATTTGTTTAAAAGAAAAAATGAGACAGCATTGTTAAATTCTAGAGAAATAAAACATCATTTTACGGTATCTAAATTTTATTTATTTTTAATATTACAGGTAATAAAAATTTAACAGTAAAAATTTATTTACATGGTCTTACACCGTCACCTTACTTGCTTATTGGCACAATAATATTGTTTGTGACTAGCGGTAATCCCTACATATGTAGTAGCAAAAATAATTCGACCAAAGGGAAAAAGTATATTTCGTTTTTGTGTTTCTTTTATTATATTTTTAATATTATACACACCTTCTTACATACGAGGCACAATTTTGAAACTGCAAGTGCATTCATTCGTATTGTCGTTCTCATTTATTTTTTTTTTATTTGGTAAAGTTAACGCAGTTAAAAAATAGCGCCCGTACGAGTAGACAATCACTCACTTGGACGGATATATGACCTTCGTATAAAAAATATGATTACAACAGATCCACGATAAAAAATATAGTTTTTTTTTTCTTAAGAATACATGTACAATATTTACAATTTTTGTCTATATATATTTTTTTATATATAAACTTTCTACTAAACAACATTCAAATTTCCCGCTATTATCTAGTAACTTAAACATTGAAAAATGAAATTACCAATGATTAATTATTAAGGGTAATTGCGGGTAATTTGAACTTTGTCAAGCAGAACAGGGTAATGATGGTTAAAAAGTAACGGTTTCACACTAATTATACTAATTACAGATACACTGACACTATATTCTTGTTAATCTTTGATTTATGATACAGATGTAAAATGAATTGCTAATAAAATTATTGCGCTGTACATAAAAATTTAAAATCAGTTTGGGGCGAAAAAAAAATCGTTATAAATTATTTAAAAATATATCTGTACCAAAAGGATTTAAACTTTTCCTAATTTTACGGCATTATTAACAAAATATTGAGCGCATGACATATTACATACATTTCATCAGTCGTTTATTTCTATTAATTGTAATAATTAAAAAGTAAACCCAATAACAGCAACAGCCAGATAAAATAAAAAGTATTAATGTATGTATATTGATCTCCTCCTTGATCTCTTCTTTTTTCATTCAAATTGGAAGACACGACAAACGTTCTCAGTGATGTCAAAGTACGAGCTTTTCGTTTTTATTAGTTTGTCTTAGGTATTCGTTCGTAAATATAATAAAATAATTTCTCTCTTTCTTTTTTATAACCTAATATCTACAGACGCATAAATTATTACGAATGCTGAGTTCTCCTTCCTATTGTATTTGATATCCATTTTCTAATCTTTGGATTGATTGAAGTGTATATCGAAGGATGCGTACTTCTACCACAACTGTTGCGGTAACTTTGAATACCGTACAGTTGCCACATGTTGTCCACTCCTGAGAAGCACATTAGTGGTGATCCTTCATCATTCTGTTGAAGAAAAATTGTATTATTATCACAAATTAAAATTAATAAAGAAATGTTGTATTTTACGCGTCTTGCTGAGCATAAAAGTGAGTTTCTTTCATGACTACCTCTGCCAGTTAGACGCTATTGTCAAGAGAAGTCTATTGAAGTCTATTGCAACCTTGGAGAAACATCCGGAGCTAGTTCAAGGAATTAATTCGATCAATCATTTTTCCAACAAGAAAAAGCTGATCGTGTTTTACTGAACGTAGTTGGTAAACGTTTTTTCTCCAAGTGACAGGTCGGTTGCTTAAAATGCAATATTTCACTGGAATACATTGCGGATAAATATTCTTACAAACTGTTAACCAGTGTTGACAATGTTGCGCAAAATTTTTTTAGGTTATGTTTCAGTGGCAAAATGACGTTGACATATGACAATTTTCGATCACCTAGGCGGTATTAATAACTTTAGAATTTGTACTTACATAACAATTGATTTCATCGGATTTATATCCAGCGCATAATTTATCTTTAGTTACGTGACCATTGAAGTGCAATGTTGAATTACATTCATCCTGATCGATAATAGGAACTCTCAAATATCGAAGATTTCTTTGAGAACTCGATTCTGTAAATAGAATTTATATAAAATCGATATTCATTGGATATTAACAGTGTTGCCATACCATGCGGTTTACTGAAACTCCAACCAGCGGTGACGCAAATTTGCTGTGGTTTGATTGGTTCTTTCCGCTAGACAGATGGCGCTGGCGTTGTCACCGAAAACCAGCGGCGTGCTCAGCCGGATCAGAACCATATCGTTGTCGAATTCGAATCGATTGTATTTGGTCTGAGGAAAATCGATAAATTAATTATGCGAAATGATTCTATACTTACAAAAATTTACCTGGGGATGCACGACGATTTCGTCTACATATCGTGCTTGCACTGACGAATTGTCGGCACTGAATAAATGTGAAGAACCCGCATATAAGATCCAATCTTGCGGTTGGACGCTTCTACCTACAGCCTCTGCTATGCAAGAGTAACTAGCTATGCCCCATGACGATGCTAGTAAGGTGGAAGTGCATTGGATGTTGCGCCTCCTATTAAATAGAAGGCCAACATTCGGCCAGTGAATTTCCGAGCTGTTGGTATCAGAATCGAGGGCTTGGACATAGGGCATTCGACCACTTTCACAAGCTGTTGGAATTAGCCGATGGTAATTGTGTATAGGTGAAGAAATTGGTGCCTTGGAACTTACCAAATTCGTTACAGGTGATTTGAGTCGCAGTCTCACATTTTTCAGCGCTGAGTTCCAATTGCGATAGCAAGGTGGTTCCAAAACGACGATTTTCTTTCAAATGATAGATGGTCGAGTTGTAGTCCTTTGGAATTTTTATTTCCAGGCTGCTGTTGAAGGTGGAATAACCCAAATTGCGGCAGGCCAATTCGGAGTATGTAGAATTCCAGGAATTGGAGCAAACGGGATGCCAAGTATTGTTTCTGTTCTGGATCTATAATATTAAATAAGCAAATGAATGATAACGTTTGGGAAAAATGTATCTGATCGAGACGACTTTGATTTCATTGATTTCTTAACTAATTAATTCTTAATCTAATTTAAATCTAACATACTAAAAGATATGTCTCAGCGCTATTTGCTCCAGCATCTGTTCCATTGATCTTCATCCTATCCATCTTCAAGCAATTCCATTCGTCTGAACGATCAGCACATTGCTCAATACCATCGCAAACGTAATCTAAATCGATGCAACCCCCACCAATCACACATTTAAATTGGCCAATACTGCAATCTGTAATCAGCATGGACATATTTAAGATTAAAATTTACTTACTACTCTGATTTCAAGAAGTTAAAAAAAAACTACTTACCACAAAGCTTCTCATCTTCATCGTTAAGGCAATCCCCTTTACCGTCACACCTCCAACTCAAGGGTATGCAGGCGTCTTGCTGGACGCATTGGAATTCGTTATTCTTACAGAAATCCTGATGGCAATCGCGTTCGTCATTCCTCTGAGGACACTGAGCACGGCCATCGCATTTCCACGATAATGGAATACATCTTCCGTTGGGTTCACATTGGTACTCAGTCGAAATCGCATTGCCAAACATCTGAGTAGAAGATTTTGGGTTTTTATAGCATATGAGCTTGTTAGAGTTCTGATTTGTGTGTAGTGAAGTGCTAACGTGTGTCGACTCTCTCCGTAAATTAGACCCAATATTTGGGAGTTTTCGAGTAATTTAATACACAACAATACGGCAAAACAACGTGTGAGATTAGGGTGATCGATTGAAGGGAAAAAGAAATAAAATGGAATAAACAAATAAGAATAGAAGTAAGTAATAATAACAATTTTAATTTCCAATAGCGGTAAAAGTATACATATTGGAGTATTTTGCCATCGCTGCAAAACTAGTAAGCGTAAGTCGAAAAAAGAAGGTCAGAGTTGTTACGTGCTACTTGAGGATAACGAATCAGTAGGTAAGCGAGAAAAATACGGCTATATGTGGCCAGTGGTCGAGGCGGGCTAGGTCTGAGTCGAGTAGGGCTCTAGTACACCGCTTGAACGATGTTGAGTCATTGGAACGCTGATAAGAAACGTGGAAGATAAGGCGACGAAATAGAGGAGAATAAAGACAACATATTTAGTAAAAGTAAAAGAAAAAAAAAACACTAAGGTCACCGGAACAAAAGAAGGCAGAAGAGGAAAGAAGAGAGTACAAACTCAGAAGGACACAAAGAAACACAAGTGATGGAATAATTGAAGGGAATGATGAACCAGATAATTGAAGACTTTGACTAGAAGTAGTGTGGAATTAAAGAACGAAATAAAAGAGCTAAAGGAAGAAATAAAGGAGAACAAACTCGAATGGAGCAGGTAGGAAGAAGAGTGGGAGTTGGAAAGAAATCAACTAAAGAAAAGAATCGAGAAATTAGAAAATAAACAGGAAAAGGACGAGAAACATAAAAATGAGAAACAGAACCATATTATACTGAGAGGGTGGATGTACGGTGAAGCTAGAAAAAGGAGCGACAGAGTAGTTCTTATGACATGAGTTATAGGTAAACATCAAAGTAAAAGAAAGCTAACATAATAAAGCAAGATTAAGGATTCCAAATAATAAAAGCGGAAATGGCAACATTCGAAGTAAAGGAAAAATAATGAAGGCGAAAAGTAAGTTGAAAGGGACAGAGAAATACATTGACAACGATTTGGCAATAGAGGAAAGATTCATCCAAAAAGAATCAAGAACCATTGGGGCGGAAGAACGAAGCAAAGAAAACGAGGTAAAAGTAATATCAATTAAAAATGGAAGCAAAAGCAAAAAACTAGTACAAGCAACGGAGCAGGAAAATGATATAATGTGATATTGGTAGAAAATCGGACAAGAAAAAAGGACAAGAGCTTAAAGAAATCAGACAGAAAGGATATGGCAAAGGAAAAAGCAATGAAACGGAAGTGTTACGTCCCCATCTTTAGATTTAAGTTATTTTAGTTCTAAGAAGTAGTGAATGCATCTTCCTTTGTTCTATTATGTCTTCATTTTAACAAACACCTTGTCATTTTGTAATTTACGACTACTTGAGTCCCTTTGTACACCACCCGCAATTACTTTGTAACCCCACCAAGGGAAAAGTGGCCAGTATAACAAGGGACTAGTAGTTCAACCATATTGTAATCAATAGTTATCGTCCGACCACTTAACATCACTGTAAATATTTCCATATTATTTTGTTATTAAATAAATAAGTGTTAAAAGAAAGTGTGTGTATCAAACAACCATACAGTCCACAAACAACAGGAAGTATTGAATAGGGGAAAATAAGAACAAACAAAAAGAGATACTAAGAAAGGTGAAGGCAGAGATCTTGAATAAACGGGTTGCATATGAAGAGCCAGTAACAAAAAAGAAGTGGAAGAAGCGATGAGAATATTGCGAAAGGAAAAAGGAAAAAGATGATTAAAGCAGCAACCTGGCATGTAAGAGGGACAAATGAAGAAGAGACAATTAAAGAATTGAGTGGAATAATGGAAGGATCCGAAGTAGATATACTTGCACTGCAAGAAACGAAGCAAAAAAGAAGTAGGAATAAGCAATAGAAGGATACAATTTCCTTAATAGCGGTGTAGAAGGAAGATACTTTGAGTTGGTTTTACTATGGGTAGCACATCTAAGCAGGATGCCAGAACGCAAACATTACAGAAGAGTACTGAAAAAGGGGGGAAGAGAAAAAAAAGAAAAAGGTTAGACCGAAGAAGAAATGGCTAGATGCAGTGACAGTAGACTTAAAGACTTTGACCATGCTGGACTGGAAAAGTGCTTCACAAAGCACAACTCAATTTAAGGCATGGCCCTTAAAGGCCTGCAGGACCAATATATTTATATGAGCTTAGTGAAGGTATAATGATGTACTTACCACAATTTCTTTCATCGCTTCCATCATTGCAATTGACGACACCATCGCATACCATATACCTCTTGATGCATTGGCCACTTGTGCACTGTAATTTAGAGAAATTGTTTTAGAATCTTGAGAGACGTCCAATTCTAGTTTTATACCTGGAAGTTGTTTGGACATCGCTCTTCTACGCATCCAATTTCATCGGATCCGTCAGAACAGTCGTTAACAGAATCACATCTGTCACTTTTCGGAATGCAATAACTTCCGTCCCTTATCGAAGTGCCATTGTTGCATTGGAATTGACCGATCGCGCATCTGGAGAAGCCATTCAACACGAAACCTTCCGTCACCGGCTTCACATCATCGAATCCTTTCTTCAAGGTATTTTCGTCATCCGAAGGAACCTTCTCCATCGATTTTCCTTTTTTCTCGTATAATTCTTTCTTGTCATGGGCGTAAATGTTCTTTTTACCGGCCCTGTAAATGGTTTCCGTCGCTGTTGAGTCTTCTTCTTCGTCGTTCAGATCGTTGAGGCGATGCTTGAATTTCTCCAAAACGCTTTCCTCCTCGACGCCATTCAAATTGTGTAATTCATTGCCCAAACTGTTGAAGCTCTCCTCTTCAACTATTTTCTTTTCTAATTTGGAGTTTTCCTCGTTGATTTCTAGGGGAATCACGTGTAAATGCGCCTCGTCATCGCCACCAGGTTGTATGATATCGTGCGGCGTAGTTTCCACCTCCTTTCTCTCAGTCGTTTTCAATAATGGTACGTGAGGCGTTGTAAAGTCAGACACCAATTCGGATACTTCATATTGGTGTTTGATTTCCGTTACTTTTTCATAACTATCTGTTACGGAATTCTCTTCACTGTCCGTGTCGTTTTTTTCATAATTCAGTACATTAACAATATCTGTTACTGTCTCGATGATGTGCGCGTGTACCGTGGGCATATCCTCAATTCTCACGTTACGTCCGATAATTCCGACCGAAGGATTGCTTCCTGAAGATGCTTGCTTCAAACCGAAAGTCGTAGTTTCCATGGCGATCAAATCTTCAGTGCTGGTGTTTGCATCTCTCGTATTATCCGCATCTCTGATAGTATTTTCAATCAAATCTACAGTTGCGGTAGTGGATTCTGTCGCATCCTCAGATTCGGTAGTAATTTGGGCATCTTCCAATGCCGCAGTGAGATTCTCATTAGTTTTATCGGTCTCCGCTGGTGATTTTTCCTCACTGGTACTGTTTAGTTTTAAAAATGTAGTTTCGAAAAATTTGTTACTATGGATGCTGTTGAGGATATCAGGGTTCAAGGTTGTTTCCATTTGAATTGGTTTCGAAGTGCTTTCTTGGGCCAATTTTGGCGTGGTGCTTTCTGGTGCCAATTTTGGAGTGGTGCTTTCTGGTGCCAATTTTGGAGTGGTGCTTTCTTGTAGAGCTTCGGTTGTAGTCAAATGAACGTGCGAGATTTCATTGGCGGATAGAGAATCCTGATCCAGCTTCACCATTTCTGGCGACAATGGTATTACTGTTAAGTTTTTGACATCCACCGGATTTGGATCGGCGGGATTTGTTGTGTTCATTTGGTCGTTGTCCAATCTCGGAGAAGCGGTGGAGGCTACAGCTTCAGCGTCGTGATACGCTTCTTCTTTATGGTATATTGCCGCGTGGTGATCTACGTCAGAATGTAGGATGTGAACTAATGTGTCGTTTTCGATTTCCGGCAAGAAAGGCGACATTTGCTCTGACAAATGATCGTGTTCGGTTGATGAGATCATCATGGTTTTCTGGGTGGTGGTGCTCTGATCTTCTTTAGTAGTTATAGTGGTTATTTCAGGAGATACTTCATTGTCTGCGGCGGTATGATTTTCAGCACTGTTAAATTCATCTAATTCTAACGATTTGTTGTTGGAGTTTATACTAAAACTAATTTTATGCAGAATAGATTCATTTGAGGATTTAATTTGTGACATTTCTTCATTCCGAACTGTCACAGTTTCTTCTCTCATTACTTCATTGACATTCATGGTAAACCCTTCTTTGGCTTGCAATGTCGTATTTTCCACATCTGCATCGTTTGACGTCGTTACTCCTGATTGCTCCATAACATTTTCTTCTTCTGTTATAGGCATTATAGTACTCATTTCTTCACCTTCTGTAGTGGTCCATTCAGGCGTTGCCGTTTCATTTCTGAGTAATTCATCTTGCGACACCAATACAGTTAGCTTGCTTTGTCTGTGTGTCGTTGTATTATCACTTTCTGAATCGTTATTTTCAGTAGATATTTCTGGAGTAGTTAACATTGGAATAGTTGTTATTTCAATCTCTTCATCCATTTGGGTAGTAGCCTTATTTTCGCTATAGGCTGTACTTATTTCGATGGATAAATCAGGCGATTGTGTTGTTGTATTAGCAGAAAGCTTTTGTTGTTCTTCATCAACCAATGTGGTGGTTTCAGTAACAGTCTCTTCGTCTGCGTTAATGTCGTTATTTCTAGTACTATATTGCCTTCTTTGATACTTAATACAGGAATTGAGTCAACATTGACGGTGCTATCTTCTGTTGATGTAATATCTGTATTACTTTGTTCTTTGGCTTCCTTTAAAGGCTGTGTAGTCGACTCTGATTCATCAGGTTGCGTTGTAGATGCTGGTTCAACGTGTGTATCGGCTTCTACGGTTTCAGAATTGTCGTGCCCTTCTTCTTTTCGTGGTTCTCGGTCTGTCAAAAGTTCTGTGTCTGTGGTGGTTTGTACACTATTTGGACTGAAGATAAATGTTGCTTCTTTTGGCTGCTTTTCCTCATCCTCTTCAATCGTGTTAGAATCATCCTCAGCGCTGTCCCCAACTGTGTTTGCTTCCACGTTTGAGAGATCTTCTCCTATAGTTAGATCCATATCAAATTGAGGAGGTTCAGTTGTTAGTTCCATTGATGAGATTGTTTCACCATCGATGTTTCCAGTTATATGTTCTGTTGTTTTTTCTGAATCATTTTTCATTAACATGTTTTCAGTTTCTTTCTTTGACTCTCCCCTGGTGTAGTAATAGCTACTTCTGTTACTATATTATGTAATCTGCGTTCATGTTCCACGATAACCTCCGTATGTACTTCGTTTTCTATAGGTAATTCATTCTCCGTGGATGTCTCAGGTTGCGCCTGGACTTCGGAGTTGGCAGAGTCGATTTGGTGACGTTCCGCACTTTCTTCTGTCACAGGAATCGGTTCGGAAATTATTTCAGCTTCAGTGCGCATGTGCTCTAAATTTGGAGTGGGCGTTGTGGTAGTAGGTTCTGCTTCCATGTAAATATGATGTTCATGTAACATTCGAGGTTGTGATTCTGTATTAGGTTGTTGTGCCGGCTCACTTTCTGTTGGGAAATGAATACGATCATCATTAACTTCATTTTCCGGTTGTGCTTCAGTAAAAGATTGAGTGTCATGTTCGTGCTAAGATAGTTTGAGGTTCTGTAGTACGTTCGGAACTTGCTGACAGATCGAGTTGTGTGTGTTCTGTATCATTTTGAGTGTCTGGAGTCGATGTTGCAAGAGCTTCAGGTTGTTCAGTAGGTTCATATGCTGCGATAACATTAGGTCCTGAACTTGATGAGGATTCTACAATGGGTTCAGGTTCAGCAGTTGTTGTTTCAGGTTCTGCAGAAGGTTCCATATATGCGTGATGTATATGGTGCACGATATTAGATTCATCTTCTGTGCTAGGTTCAGGTTCTGCAATTGGTTCAGGTGATGTATTGGGTTCAGGTTCTGGATTTGGCTCAGATTCTGTGCTAGGTTCAGGTTCTGCGATTGGTTCAGGCTCTGCGGTTGGTTCAGGTTCAGCAATGGGTTCATGTGCAATATGGTATTCGTGTTCTGTACTAAATTTATGTTCAACAACAGATTCTGGTTCTGCGGTAGGTTCTGGTTCAGCACTAGGTTCTGGCTCTGCAGTAGGTTCTGGTTCAGCATTAGGTGCTGGTTCTGCACTAGGTTCTGGCTCTGCATTAGGCTCTGGTTCAGCATTAGGTTCTGATTCTGCAGTAGGTTCTGATTCTGCATTGGGTTCTGGTTCTGCACTAGGTTCTGGTTCTGCACTAGGTTCTGGTTCTGCACTAGGCTCTGGTTCGGCAATAGGTTCCGGTTCTGCACTAGGTTCTGGTTCAGCATTAGGTTCTGGTTCAGCACTTGGTTCTGGTTCAGCACTTGGTTCTGGTTCTGCACTAGGTTCTGGTTCGGCGCTAGGTTCTTCTTCCACATTAAGTTCAACGATTTCGTGTTCGTGCTGTTGTACTTCTAATTTGTAACAATTCTTTTTACCCTCATCAAGTTGTAAGCCAATAGGACAGCCGCATATAAAATCAGCCAGTACGTAATCGAAGGAACAGAAGTACTGGCAACCGTTATTATCAATTTTGCATAAATCGATGATCTTTTCAGTACTGCCAGTTTTTTCGGAAAGAATGTCATCTATGAGGTAACCCTTTGATGATATAATTGCTTCCTCCAGGCTTTCATTTAATTTCTGCTCCATTTCATCTGTTTCGACAGGTTCAAGCCACACTACCCTATATTTCACCACGACTGAACCTGGGCTAACAGATAAATACATGTTAGAGTCGATATTTGCCTCATGGATACACGATTTCTTACCTAAATTGAACTACCTTAACATTAATCCTGGAGTCATCATCCCCTTCGAAAACCTTCTTCAGTTGCTCTTCGATCTTCTTAGCCAATTCTTTGTATTCAGTGCTGTTTTTGTCGTTCAAATCAGGCGAGAATTCATATTCTTCAATACTATTTCGGACTCCAAAGCGCGTGGAACTGTAACATTACTTCAGATAAGACTTCCGCGGTTGATGCCGAGCTTTATTAAGCTATTACCTACCTGATATCATTGTAGTATCGGTCGGAATTAATGAAGGCACGGTACTTATGGGTAGGCTGGGCGTTGATGGTGGATTTTTATTGCCTTGACCAAATATTCCCTGCTGCTGCCACTTTGTCGTCGTCAGTTGCTGTCGCTACTGGACCACTGATGTGCCTAGCCTGAGATTCTTGTACTGGTGTGCTTCAGGACTTCCAATAATTCCAACTGAAAAGTAATTATGTTATAAATAACAGAAAATCGACCAAAGACATTTATTAAGCATTCTAGTAGCCTTGCTTGTTGAAGGTTTTAATAAAGATTGAATTTACTTCGGTTTGATTAGAATGATAATAACTAGAGTTGCGACCTAGAAACTTAGGAATTATTAGGCATCACGAACTCTTTAACTCTTTTACTTCGAATAAATTTGGAATGATCATTTTGGGGGCAAAATGTAAAGTAAATAAACGAAAATGAAATGACCTCTACCATCATAACGTTTAGGAATAATAGGAGCTATATGGACTACTCGTAGTAGCAGCAATGACATGCCTTCTAGACCTCCATCCTCTCCATTTGGTAATAATAGGCGAGGCAACAATGAGGTATTTCAGACTGCACGAACTACCAAGTGACAAGTATGCAGACCTGGGACAATAATATTGTCCATCATGTGGAAGGCAACTTTTTGGGAATGAGAACAGGCCACATGATTTCAACATAAACTTTTAACAGAAATTTTGAGGTGGAAATCACAGATCGGCTAAGCTAGAATTAATCCAACTACAAAGACAGGTTCGGAGAATGGATCTGGTTTACAAACGGATTAAAAACAGAAAACAGGATTGCAATTGAAATACAATGATTACCCTTCCACTAGAAAGTCTATTAGATCGCAGTAAAATAATTTCCTGTAAGTGCCCGGATATTCAGCATTCGAAGGAAACGAAGAAGCCGATGAGTTAGTAAGAAATACATCATTTGCTTTATATACAGGCCCATAATCTGTTCTGGGATCGTCTGAAACCACGGCATGAGAGCAGGTAAGTAATTGGGTCAAAGAGAAACAAAAAGAACACTGGAATAATACAACTAGGCAAACTCATGGTAAGATTACATGATCGCAAGGTACCATGAAAAAAGGCTGAAGAACTACTGCAGCTCAATAGGAATCACCTTCTATCGTGACAGGTCTCCTAACAAGACACTGTAAGAACGCCTGCAGAAAATTGGGATCAACACTGAGATACCAACTGTAGATTGTGCAATAAGAGGACAGAGAATGTTTACCACATTCTGTGTGAATGCAAGGTTCTAGACGTAAGAAGACAGGCACTTTTTTGGTAAGCCAAAAATGATCCCAGAGGACTAACTTCGATCAACCAGAGACCTGTAAAGGTTAGTGGGCAATTTAATGGGTAAGAGAAATGGGAGACTAAATACAAAAGTCTAAAGGCTGCAGTGTTCCCGGAGACTTTATGTCAGACAGTTTCCACAAAAAAAAACATATGATTATGAAAATGGTGGTCATTAGTACGTTTAATCTTAGGTGCCACACAAGGAGATCAGTATTCGTAGGAGTTATTGGCTCTAACCCAGTTAGTGCTTTGAATTTCAACTTTGCAAATCAACTTTAATGTTTAAGTTTTGGAGGAGCAGTGTTGCCAACCTCTGGATACGAATTACCGCACCCTAATGAAAAAAATTACCGTATTTCTAATAATTTTGCCGTACAATTCAGAAAATATTATAAACGTAATATTTAAACTTTAAACCTTTTTCAAAATTCTATGTAAAGTGAACCCAAAATGAGAAGTATATGTCCTCACATTCGTTTTGAGCGACTGGAATAGTCGGAAGAGTCTATTATATTAGCTTTAGGGGTGTTCCTGTCACTTTGACAGAAGTATTTCATGTAATTTCTGTCGTAAAAAAATTACCCCCACCACTGATGACTTTAGTTCCTTTATTCTGATGACGACATATGTACTTTTCATTTTGGGTTCACCTTATTGGTTAATTTCATTAGAAATAGAACCAGATTTCATTTTTATGTTTTTCTGTTTCTTTTCATAGATATTTGATAAGAATAATAATAATGCACATAACCTGAAATTTAATTTCCAACTCCTGATCGAACCAAGAATTCTGGTAGTTGAAATCCAGAATATTTGAAATTCTAAGAATAAATAAAAATACATGTTTCTTAAACAAAACGTTTTTATTTTTTTGGAGGTGTTTGGACCATCACTATCACTATTTTGAATTTTTAAACACATTTCCTTGCACAAGAAGAAAGATAATACTATGACACAAAACGGACGAATTTATAAACCTACGTCATTGACGTAATTGGGGGTAACCCATAATCTTAGTCAGAAAATAAAATTACTTTACCAAGAGGTTGAGAACACTATTATTTTGAAATAGAATTTTTATTGGAAAAAAAGTTGTTTTTTTTCTTGAAACTCTAAAAAGTTTATGCTAGACTTTTTAAAATTACCGTACAACTGCGTACGGTAAATGATTTCGGACCGTATACTGTATTTATGCCTATTTTAGCGTATAAATACGGTAATTACCGTACAGTTGGTAGCGCTATGAAGAAGTTTGGAAGGGACAATCAAAGTCTGTTGTTTAGGTCGAGAGGAGTGCTCTGAATTACCTAGCATGTTATCTAATAACTTCAAGGAGAATGCCCGTATTAGCAGTGATAATGATGCTAGCTCCATCTATGAAATTTAATGTGTATTATTTCGAGTATCGTTACTTTGGAGTCTGTTAGATGGCGCTAACATAGTAGTTTACTTAAATAACTGTATAGAGGGTTTAAATCTATAATAAACTTTATGTGTAACTACTACAAAACAATAACTCTTTAGTGCGATATACCAATTATATTATATAGGTACATATCTTAGGCATTACACACGAGAGTATTAGAGAAAAAAAAGCTGAGTCAAGGCTGAGTGAGTGAAATGTAACAATAACCGATACAGACTTCGAACTCGAAGGTTGTTCGACCTCAAATTAATATGAATAAAATTCCCCTAGGCGAACTTACGTCCCAATTATCACGCATGCAAGCGCGCTACAAGACTATCGTGTCGATTCTAGTGTCACCCAGTCGACACGAACGTTGGAAAGGTGGCAGAGAAAATCGAATGGAACCGTGCCGAAGTCTTACGGCGAAATTTCACTGCGCATTTGTTCCAGCGTCCCGTTTTCAATTTCATCACTTAATTGTAGCAGTAATTCGAGCAACATCCGACGTTAGAGATGAATGCACTTTATACGACTAGTATCCCATGAGAGATATTTTGAATGGCATATGAGAGGATTCGTGTACATATGTGCCAGTATGCGAGTGAAGAGTTGTAATTAAGTCTGTGGAGAACGTGAAAGGACACCGTTAATCTTTTAATTATTCTTGTGAATATGTGTCGTTCACATATTCCATATGGGGTGACGAGTATACTATAAGAACACATATAACATATTGGTTATATCTTTAAATAGAATAGATTTCCGTAGATTAGAAAGGACTTCAGGTATTTGGGTACACTTAGAAAAGTTTAATTATTTTTACTTTAATATATTTGCCATATCCAATTTATGTTACATTTATTAATAATCAATCAATCATCAATAGAGTCAAAAATTTGGCCTAAATGTCAGTTTTTTTTTTTAGTAGAACATTGAAAGTCCTTTTAATCGATCTTGGTTTATTTCTTGTGGAGTTACACTTCTTATTTACATAGCTGTATGGTGCTAGCAGTCCTCTTTGGAGGGGTTTTGTGTAGGAATTAGATTCAAAGGCAAAAGAAGGTCAACACGGGGTAAGAAATGAGCTATCCATATCTCACATCGGCTTCCAAGTTTAAAGTTCTTAATTAGAGATAAGAGGTTCCATTTTATTATTTAATATCATTAATTTATTATAAACAACTGCTTTTTCATATATTTTTGTTCGGAATTTAGTTAAAATTTCGCGATTTAATACGTTATTCATTTAAAATCTTCTCGAATACGCAGCTAATGACCTCTGCTGTGAGACATAACTTTTAATCCATCAGAAAAATTAAAGCACCAGAAATTAAAGAAAAAAAAAAACAAATTATTTTTTTAACATTATTATTATTTTTAGTAGTTAGCAAAAAAAGAGAAAGAGATTAACTTACTTAACGTTGAAGTTAACGTCAGAATAAAATTCTATTTTCTGCGTTTTATTTTGAAATATTAATTAAATTGAAATTATTTCTTTCAAATAGGGCTATTAAATCAACACTAGAACAATGAAAGTAGCAGTAATTCTAAAAATCCTATGTTAAACCACACAAATGAACTATAAACTTATATTTTTAATAACATTAAAGTTCGCTAGTATTCAGTAAAAAGAGAAGAAAGAAGTTGACTTTGAAGTTAGTAATACAATAAAATGACATTTTCTACGTTTTAATTTTAAATATCAATTAAATTTAAATTGTTTCTTTTAGACAGTACTTTTAAACTAACCTAGAAAAATGAAAGCAACAAAAATTCGAAAAAATCGCATGTTAAACCATACCAAATGAGCTACCAGCGACGGCTGGTGTTTACGTTTATACAAGGGCTATTACAATGATCTAATTTCTTCGTGTAAGTTCGTAAATGTTCGTATTTCGGACGATATCACACGAATTTCAATCATTGTATTGGCTCCGCCTGTGACGTATGCAACAGCCGCCACTGTGAGGTACCAACTTATATTTTTATTAATATTAAATTTCCCTAGTAGTTAGCAAAAACAGAGAGAAACAGATTAACCTTGAAGTTAGCATTACAATAAAATGACTTTTTTACATTTTACTTACGTCGAATTGTTTGTTTTAGACAGAAAAATGAAAGTGAAAATCGAAAATTCCCATACTAAACCATACCAAATGAGTTACCAACTTACATTTTTATTAACATTAAATTGCCCTAGTAGTTAGCAAAAGAGAAAGAAAGAGATTGACCTACAAATTAACCTCAGACAAAATTGCTTTTTCTGCTTGTTATTTTGAAATATCAATTATAGTGGAAACTTCCTTTAAGTGTGAAATATCTGGACATGGAATCCCCAACCAGAAGTCCAAAGAAGGTGGAAGAAGATATTAAATATAGTACTGGTTGCAATGACTGCTCCTCGTGGACTTTGTCCACTGGTACAGGTAAATTGTAGAATTGAAATCAAGTGGAATTAAAAGATGTTGTAGATAAGTTTGGTTGATATTGAGAACCCAATTGAAAATTATGCAACGTGGAAACATTATTTTTGTTAGATCCTAGAAAACAGGAGTGCTTAATAGAATGCTCGAAGAACAAGTAATTTGGTCAAATTAAAAATGTGTGTAACACTCGGTTGATATTAGCATACATATGTTTCACCTTATCAAGAATCATCAGTGCTACTGGTCAACCTAATGTATTATACGAAGAAATTCCTGAATATACTTAATAAGAGGAAGAATAATCGAACGAGAGTTTAAAGTGGAAATCTCATTATTAACGTGAAAATATTTAATAAATATTTTAACATTAATAATGAGATAATAATATCAACACACATTTTTAATGTGACCTAATTTTTAATTAGCGTTAGTAATTAACCTACGTATAGTGGCTTAAAGTCCTTCTACAATTACTGTTATCCTTTATAAGTTAATATTATAGTTTCAGATCGACAGTCTAGCAAATATCTTCACGTAACTAATGATATTTCCATCTTAAACTCTTATTCAATTGTTCTTCCACTTATTGACAATTAATTTGTTTTCAAAATGAGCAGTTTATGATAGGTAGCTTGTCTAACAACGACATGGGTAATTTTTATACATTTATTAATATTATTGTTATTTGGTGTGGTTATATTTATTTATTGAGTAATTTATTAACTTCGATATGTAGATTAGGCAACCAAATTTACTGCTTGATCTTTCAATGGAAATTTTTAGATTTAACCAGTTTAAATTATAATTCTGTAAAACATAATTTGGTGTTTTAGATTCCGAAAAAGAACACTTGACTTTAAGCTTCTTGACACCAACATAATTTTTGATTTTTTTTTAACGTAGGCAAACGTATTCCCCAATTGCTTATTTAATTTTTTTATTAATATTTTCTGAATTCATAGGAAATTGGGAAAGTAAACCACATCTTTTCGCACAAAAATAAAACATTTGCTACTCTTGTGAAATAATTAGTTACGATTGTTGGGATAGTGCATCAAATTCACAAATTTTTTTTATAATTGATCTTCCTCTTTCACATGAAATTTCTAAATTTTTAAAGGAAATATCATCATTTCCAGCCACTTAAATATATATCTATATGTGAATGGAAGTTATATATTTGCACTTACAGCTATTAAACATGATCATAAAGTAAATTATGGGAAAAGGAATCTGGAAGTACTGAGCAGTTGGTTATTATTATTTTATCAATTTTGTAGGAAATAACAAATAAACTCTGTTATTTACCTTCTAAAGATGAACCGACTGGTTATTTAGTTGCAATTCATAATTGCTTCAAGATAATATTTCCAACAGTTAATGAGAAAATTGCTGCAATAATAACTGCTTTAAAAATAAATTATTAAATTGATTAATTCCACTTTGAATAGCAATTACACAATCTCTAAGAAGAAAAAAATACGTTGTTATGCCATTGTTTATCTACCCATGCAGGTGTATTAAGACGCAGTATGTATTGCATTGGCAATAAGTTATTTTAAATTGCAGTATTCATGTTTATTATATATGCAATTTATACATATTGTAAGCGGTGCAAGGGAAAGTTAGATTTAAACAAAATAAATAGGCATAAAAAAACGAAAAAGATATTTACGCAGTAGCTCTGGGCCAGAAATAGTAACCTATTAATAAAATTAAGAGCTAGAGCATGTTATCTTGTAAAACCTATGTTAATCGACCTTCCAATCAACTTAATATAGCTTCATGTTATTCATATTTCCTGTTTCTCTTCGCTATTTTTTCTAATGCGTTGTTAGTTTCTAGTTTCTAGTACGCTTGTAAAATAATTAAAGATCTAACTGTGTTTATAATCATAATCACGGAATATTTAGTCTAATCGCTTTTTTTGGTCATAATGTGTTAATAACTCAATAGTCAATGTAATAATTTGAGGTTAGGATTAACAATTATGAGAAACAATTAATATGGCTGTGTACAATGTACAAATATGTAACAAAACAGAAACAATATCCTAAAATAAAACTCAAAAGATAATAATAAATCTATGTCATACGGAAACTTGAGATTATTTAGTTTGAACCTATAATTAAAACATTCCCACATAGAAAATAAGTTTTTATAAAAACCGTTTGTCACTAAATTGTATGATGCGTTTAATGCACAAATTTTGGTTTCTCTCAATTATAGATTTTTTTAAAGTCAAAGGTAATTTGTTGTAAATTTTACGGCCGTTTGCACCGTTCGTGATTAAGTTATAATTAAAATTTAATCATAATTAAAGTTTAAGTTCCCTTGCACTGACTGCTTAACTAATAATTAAATCCTTAATTCGTGATTATCTTTAATCAGTACCCAAGGTACGAATTAACTCATAATTAAAGTTGACGCAAACGTAGTTTCTTTGTTTACAATCGTGTTTATAGGCGATTATAGGTTATGTTATGCGGTTTTTGGTTATAATACAAATATCTGTGAATGTAAAGAAAGTCCAAGGTAAATCAAAAATTAATTCCCGAAATAAAAACTAACAATAAATGTATTTGAGGATTACTCGTGGTTTCAGGTAGGAATGACCCGGAGGTATTTCGTAATAGGAAAGGATATCTTTCTATAAATTCACAATTTTTATGATGCTAATTTAAAAATAATCGATATCGTAGCACGATGGCCAAGGGATACACACTTTAACGATTCAATCTTTTCCATAAGCGACAGTGGATATGCTTCAAAAACATATTTATTGACCCCACTGTTAAATTCTGAAACAGTTGTGAAGAATGTTATAATGAAAAGCCATATTACAACACGGAATGTCATTGAAAGCATGTTTCTAAGAAGAATCTTTTCCAATACTGGCATATGGTTGTCGCTTAAAGCTGAATACCTTTATGCCAGTAATAGTTGGTACCTCAGTATTGCACAATATAGCCCATAATGTGGTGAAGAGGAAATCATATGAGAAGAAAAATTATATAACAAAAATTTTAAATGGACAACTCCTGAGATTAATTATGACGCTGTTGATCATGTTACCTGCTGCGACACAGGCATTACTAATTATGATTATTTCAACAATTTGAACATTGGTATATAGAAATTAACTTTTGAACATTTTTTTTGTATTTGTTTTCTTTGGCTTTTGTATAAACGAAATATATTTTATTTACTCTAAATGCATTACCACTTTGATTTTTTTAAAAGAAATATTGTGTATGTAATTAACCATAATTGTCCTAGTTTCTCACCTAACCTGGCACTAACGTTGACCTTCAAGAGCATTACAGAATTTTGTGTTATAGACATTACATCCACATTTATAATTCTTTATATAATAAGTAATTCATTAATTATATATGTATATCATAAATAATTTGTGATTCTAAACATGTCAAACTAGTTTTTTTCTTTCTTTAATATACTAGTAATAAATCCATAAATAAATCCAAGACTCACCAGCTGCCAGTATTCCAACGATCAAAGCTGCTGCGACAATGGCCAAACAGACACCCCAACACAGGCACTTGTTCCTCTTTTTCTGTTTCTCTTGTCCATATAAGTACAACTTTTCACCTCTGAAAATCAAAGAGAAACATTCATAGAATTGCCAAGCGAGTTTTTCATCTAAGCGAGGTTTTAGCTATTGAATAAGATGGGCGAAAATTTGCAGGAAAGAATGCAGCAGCAGTTGTTGTTAGCTATAAATTGCATCACTGTCGCAAGGCATCGGACATTTCGTGTTAATTCGCACTCAGCCTCAGCGGGGTTTTCGCACCAACACCCAATCACACCACCAACCAGCCTTCTTCTAACGCTCATATCTCTAAGTTTCGAAGTTATCTTTCTATTTTTGGAAAAAACCGAAGCTGCGTTTGGGATATTCTTGATTTCAGAAACTCTGGCCTCGTTTTTTTCGCATGATGATTGATGAAGTAGGATTGATATACAATATATACAAAGATTTACGATGTATGGATGAAATGAAGGCGTATACGCAGATTTTTAAAGTTTTGGGATTCCACATTTTGGAGCAATCTTTATGAGGCTTTATATATTGATGAGTTTGCATCGACAACGCTTGAAAATCTCGAATCCCAAAACTCCCCCAAGATAATCTGCCGGTATTTTTAGACCAAGCTCGCAAATCGGGCCGAATTTCGACAATCGATAGGGACAACTTAGAGACACGAAAGCGCATCCCAGAACCTATGAGCTTCCCCCTGTTTCCGTATACATAGGTATGAGATGGTGTGTGGTATGAGGGAAGGTTGGTACCGTGGACGATCTAAGGCCATTAGCCAATCCGGATATTCCAAAACCCCGTGTTCAGGCCTTGTCACCGACAGACCGTAGTCATCGATGCCGGAGGTCGCTATGGAATCTGCGAATGTGACGCTGCTGCGACCTTTCCTCGTAGAACTGTCGAAAATCAAGATTCAAAGAGTTGTTTATTTTCTGAGTAGATTTTTAGATATGTCGTTTTTTTTCAATTAACTATAACCAGGTCTCATATTTTTTCGAGCATGGAATATCAAAAATGATTCTTTTGAACATTGCATACATACAAGGTTGCCAAAAAATCTGGACACATTTGGCGCTCTCTGGCGCTGAGAAATCTTGGTATTTTCCTGTAGTTGGTTTTGAAAGCCCTTGCTTGGGTTTATTTAAAGAAGCTGTTTAAAAAGTTAATTTAAGAATTTCCAATAAAAGGTACTGTGATGCACATCTCCAAGTATAAGTATTTAATTGAAGACATATAATTTTTTTGGATGTCTAGATTTTTTTTATTTTAGGGGAGACTAAACAGTGTTGGACAAAAAATCAATTTTTTATGGCATTATTTTTTCTCGATAACTATGATCCATTATACATCTACAGACGTTGGTGTCATATTTTTTCGAGCACTGAATTCCCAAAGTGATTTTTTTTCACACATTGCATACATACAGGCCAGAAAATCTGGACATATTGCTCTGGTGCTGAGATGTTTTGGTATTTCCCTGTAGCCAGTTCTGGAAATATTAGTTTTGAAAGCCCTTATGGACAATTTTATTTCAAATTTGTGAAACAGAAGATTTTCCGCATTATATTCGATATTCAACGAGTATTTTTATATAAAAGTTCATAGAATGAGCGAAGACGTATTTGAAAAGTATCTTCGCTTATACGGGGTTTCCCAAAAGTAAGTGAATATAGGTCGTTATTTTTAACGAGATACCCTGTATATTATTTTATTTTTGAATATAACATTGAAAAATGATACCATTTAAAAAAATATTTAGTAATAACAGCAATAAACAACTTCTACTTTAATATTGTTACAATCGTAACAGGGATGGCTTAGTAGAAAGTGCGTTTTAGAACAACAGACTTAAGGTGGAATTCTATACATATCTGCAGTATCTGTAAAGCTATATGCAGATCTGTAAGCATATAAAACACATGCTTACAGACTTGAACATAATCTTATAGCTCTTACAGATGAGCATAGAATCCCACCATAAATCTTATAGCATTACAGTTAAAGATAACAAGTGGTAGCGTAGATAAAGGTGTATTATTTTTCAATTTAGAAATTAAAAATGGCAATCAGGATGTGTTATTCAACCTAACCAAGCATTTACCAGGTTTTGGAACATCCCGTATTGACGAGGGTATTTTTGAATTGCGAAAAAAACTTTAATAGCAAAAATGATTGCCCAATCGACAGTAAAAGTTGTTATAAGGAAATTTTCGTTTTGATAAATTAGAAATAAAACTTCCACTTTTTTTTAAAAAAAAATATTTTTAAAGAAAACACAAGCAAGTTGCTTATTGTTGCAAAGAGAATTAGATAAGTTTTACCAATAGGTAAAGCAAGACAGACACATACTGCTATTTAAATAAAAATCCAAGGCGTCGAGTTGGTGCGAACAGCATTTGTTGCAGCGGAAATTTATTTATGTTAAAATATTTAGAAAAATGTGCAGTAGCAGTGAACAAAACTTGGTAATTATTAATTATAGATCAAGTCTTATTAGCGCTAGAGAACCGTTTTGTATGTTGTACGTCATGTTTAAAACATCATTTTGGGCACTTTTAGTGCTGAGAAAAATATGGGACCAACGTCATTAAATGTAGAATTGGGCATAGTTTGAGATAGAATACAAAATAAAAGTCATTAATAAAAATAATAAAAAATAAATAAATCTCGTGGTTATAGGAAAATGACTGTTGTTGTGTTTTTTGTTTTTTTTTCTAGTCTGGATAATCGAATGTAATTTTTCTGTTTTTTTTTCGATGCAAGGGAATGAAAAATACTGCCCATAGAATCTTTGCCTCTATTAGAAAAAAGGAAAAAAAAACAAAAATAAATAAAATAAAATAGAACAAAAAAATTACAGAAAGCGAGGCCAACTATATGCGATAAAACAAAATAGCACCTGTGTCACATGTTTCTATGAAAAGATTTACGTGAATAGAGATAATATGTGCAATCGTTTAAGAGAAAACTGCATCCAAAGATAGCGCTCATGCTCATTTGGTCTCTTATTGAAAAATATATTAAGATATCCGTATTTTTGAATGTTTATCAATAGCAGAGCTTATCAGTAAATAGATGTTCTTTTATCATCATTGTTTTTACAAAAATATGCTAATAATACATATCTGATAGTGTTGATATATACCCACCTGGAACTGATAAGAAAATATATTCAAAATGATCTATTCAGGTGTAGGAACATATGAAGTTTTAAACAGAAATGGATATATTTCAAACACATTTAATTTTGATTCTCTAACATAGTTAATTAAGGTCATGGATACTATTGACTATTTCCTTACTCTTACTAACATTATTTTGATTATTTTACATACCTTTTAAATTATAGTTATATACTCTAATTTGCGTGTATATCACTTTTTTAAACTTATCACCTATACAATAGCCCTCCCTTAACAGGGAGGCAACAGGCAGTGAATGAATTATTTTTACCTGGCAACGTTTGTTTGATATCCGATAAATGTTATCTACCGAAATAAAAATCGAACATTGACCTTATTGAATTATATACGCCAAAGTCATAGAAGCGACTACTAGAAAGATATTGGAAAAATTACGTTTTTTTTTAAAGCCAATTTAATTCGAATATCAAAATGTAACATTAAAGTTTGAGTTTTGTTAATTTTGTTATAAAATTGTTCGTTCAAGTAATGAAATGCGTGAATGTTAAAATCTAAATAATAACCCAAAAGCCAAGCTTATAATTTAGCTTGATTTTTGGGTTATTATTTTGATCTCAACACATGTTCAGACGCGAAAAGCTTTGATACTTTGTTAGGGGAAGTCATTTAAGACAAAACAAAATTAAATAAACATTGCTTTTTACGACGAGTTTATATCAAACAGTGATAGCGAAGAAAACTTTTTTTTACAAACGTGCTTCAAGATGCACGTATTATCTGCTTAAAAATTGTCTTTTATAACAGTGTAAAAATGTTTTTGATGAAATTTTGTTCTTGGCCGGTAGTGTAATATACGATTTCTTCTTTCTTGAGATAGCGCCTTTTTTATAAACTTTTTTACATATTTAATGAGACTTCATATTGATTTAATAACTTATTCTTAACGTTTCGACAATTTTTATTGTCTCTCTCAGAAATTTTCATTTTCGTTAATATGTTCGTGTTATAAATTTAAATATAAATTTGTAGAACAATGTAAAGAAAAATGAAAATTTGATTTAGTTTTGATTTTGCAACGAATCACCAATCTGCTGCTGGGTTCATCATTCATCATTTCATTTCATTCAAGTTAGGGTGGGCACTTGATGTCCTGGCACTTGAGTAAGGTGCTCATTGTACCATCCCTATTGATTCTCTTATTTTCACTCGAGCAGCTTGGTGTTTTCTATAAAGCCCAGTATCTCAGTGGAAACTTGAGGACCTTCGAGGGCTCCAATAGATCTCTCCCGAAGTACTTCTGCCTAAGTACCTTAAGTTCCTCACAAGTCCAGATTACATCTAAACTCGTTTCCTCCTGTAGTTTGAATCTTCTACACCACGGTTCGCTTACTCGGCCTGTGTTGTACAGATGCTTTTTCAGGGGACAATGTTCAGTTACCAACCCAGTTATGGTCTTAACTTCTTTCTTACTGCGCCTGAGTAGGTTATCAGAGAAACTACCATCCCCAACCCCTATCAGCGTTTCGGTATGGAGTTGACCTTCAGTCGACCTCCATTTCTTTGTATTTTCTTTATCTAACCAGGTCCAGATCTCCCTTCTTGCGGAATCCTTAGTGTCCCACATACGGGCTCTGGACCCATGAAGTGTCTCTTAGAGCCCTCCTTGGCCAGTTCATCGGCTATTACGTTGCCCTTTATATCCTCATGTCCCGGCACCCAAATCAGAGACACCGTGTTGTCTCGTGCCAGTGTATTGAGGGACAGCTTGCTGTCTCTAACTAGTTTTGACCTAGTTACTGGGTTCGAGACTGCCTTAATGACAGCCTGGCTGTCAGTCATTATATTAATTTTCCTCCTCATGCAGCCCCCTTTTGCAATCATTTCTGCACAAGCTGTTTCCCCAGGCTTATAGATATCCTTTGATTAGGACTGGGCCCACAAATACCGGCTCCTGTGCCTTGGCTGGATTTGGATCCGTCCGTGAACCAGTTATCATTAGCAGCGATCTCACTGCGTGCCTGGTCTCTGTTCGGTATGGAGATTTTCCGAGTGAAGATAATTTCAGGGAGCCATGCTGTCGTGGCATTGCAATAATGGCCGTCCAGCATCGTGCCCGTAGTATAAGTGTGCCCTCCCACTGTGAAGTTGGGATGCCACAGGTTGTTGGCTTTCAGTCTAAGGATCGCATTCATTGCCTCCGCTCTCACATAAAGCTCCAGCGGGGGGAGGCCAACAATGGTCTCCAGAGAGGCGGTCCCTGTGCTGTTAATTGCACAGTGATACCAGCAACGCCTGTCTCTGAACAGCCGGTTAGTAGTTTCGTGCGGAGTAACACTTCTGTCCTCCTCCCACCAGACTACTGCCCGTATGTTATTGGCTGTCTTATCACGGCAGTATCATAGCAACTGGATCACCCACCCTAGAACTGTACTGGAGTTGTATAAAACGATCTATTCAAGGATCGGATTAAGATCTAAATTTTAGCCTAACATATTTTGGTGAGCTAAAGATATACTTTAAAGCAACAAGTTTGGATAAAATTGTTTGGGGCCGAAAGCAAAAATTCCAAAATTCTTCAATTTAAATAAATATATTCTTCATAGAAAAAAAGGTTTCGAGGATATGAATTTTAATTATGTCTCTTCTTGAAATACCAAAGATAACTTCCTTAAATTTTCCCGATTAACATTCCTAACCAAATAATATAAAATTGATATTGAAACAACATACCTCATATATTTTCGATGTTCATTCACTGGCACAAAATACTCATCGTAAGGATTACCCATCTCACATCCGTCTCTTTCTTTACAGGTATCGTATCAAGACCATTGGCACCATATTCATACGGTCCCGTGACATCTTTTCCAGTAGGCTTCAGATTGATCAGTTCTAAATTAACAGCTTCCGCCATTTGCTCATCGTTTTTCGTTGGGGAGCTCAAACCTAAACCCACAGAACTATTCAGATCTCCATTATTGTATGCCTTATGGTCGTCGAACGTAGATTTTGCCACTCCATTACTCTCGTTCGGTAATCTAACATCGTCATCGTGGAAAGCGGGATTGTCGACTCCGGATTTCTTCCTGACCTTGGGCGATTCAGCGTTCAGTCTATTGGTGCTGCTGTATTGGTTGCTACGACCTTCTACATTGTTCGGATGGTCTTGTCCCTCGTTGACGTTGAGATTGGCCGTGGATAGGTAGTGGGGCAGTTTAGATGAGCGATTCTGAGGGGAATCGTCTGTTTTCGTCGTAGTTTACTGGTAGGGTGATCTCGTTTTTGTGGTAGAAGTGATTGTCGTCGGGTTTTGAGCTGTTGATGGTGATTTGGCTGGTTTGGTGTATGTCGCTGTTGCCGTGGTGGGAAGCCGTTTCGCTGGGGAAATGGTTGTCTTGTACTGAGCAGTCTTGAGCGGTATCACTGCCGCCGTAGCTGCTATCTGCGTCCATATTCTGTAAAAGGAATAAAGTGGTAGAGAGAAGTAATAGATTCCTAAAACATAACTTCTGTGCGTTGGGTCTATTGGAGTTGGTTTTGTTATTTTTGTGTGATTGATTCTATTATTGTTGTTGTGAATCGCTCACATTCAACTAAACATAATGGGGTGACGCATAGCCCAATTTTAGGACCGCTTCTTTTCGTACTTTTTCTTAATGATAGTAGTAGTAGTAGTAGTAGTAGTAGTAGTAGTAGTAGCAGTAGTAGTACTGTTTATTTAATGCAATAAAGATTACATTAAAAGTCAAATAATACATTTAAAATATATATACATATACATACAGAATACATATAAATGAGACAAACAAGACAAGAAATACATACATGTGTTTAAACACACAACCCTATCTGTATGGTCAACATTGATAATTTAAAAAATCGTCCACACTATAAAATGCATTGTGTAGAAGAAAACGTTTGATTGTATTCAGATAATTACTTTGAGTTTTATTTTTGAGAACACTAAATTTTATTGCTTGTATTTTATTATAAATTTTGGGTCCCCAATAATCAATGTACCTCTGGGTGGCCGTTAAACGATGATACGGCACTCTCAGCAAGTCTCTTCCACGCGTAACATACGTATGCGTTTCACCAATTTTTGTGAAGTTTATTTCATTTTTTATCATGTATGTTGCAACCTTAAAGATGAAGATGGAAGGTAGTGTTAAAATGTTTTCGCTAATGAAATAAGTTTTGCATGAATTATCTGGTCTTAAATTGCATAATACTCTTATAGCGCGTTTCTGGAGTAGAAAAATCCTTTCGTTGTCTGTGGATGTTCCCCAAAACTCGATGCCATAAGACACCACACTGTGAAAATTCGCAAAGTAGGTGGCACGGGCCGCTTGGTAGGTAGATATGTGCATGATCCTTCGGATGCTGTATATTGCTGCATTTAATTTATTTGCTATTTCACTTATGTGTGTTTTCCAATTTAATTTATTATCTATATAAAGGCCTAAGAGTTTTATGTTCTCTGTTTCCCCACTTCTTTTTGTTGTAAATTCTAGTTTTTGTGTCTTATTCTTATTTAATTTTAGTTGATTCGAGGAGAACCATTCTTCTGCCTGTTTTTGTATGGCTTCAGATTTTTTCAGTCTATTCGCTTCAGTAGTTGCTCTTACTAAGAATGACGTATCATCTGCATACAAACAGACTCGATCCGCTCCCAGATTCGTATCTAAATCGTTGATATATATTATGAACAACAGGGGCCCAAGCGCCGATCCCTGCGGAACACCCTGCTGTACACTAAGTATATTAGATCTTCGTCCCTGGAATTCTACATATTGTTTTCTATCTTTGAGATATGATGCAATTAACTGATATCCGACGCCTCTTACTCCATAGTGGTACAATTTTGACAGAAGAATAGAATGTTGGACCGTATCGAAGGCACGTGTTAGATCGTAACAGTTCAATTCTACGCTATCATGTTTGTCAAGTGCGTTCAGTAAGCAATCCAAGATGTCGGCACACCACTACATGTCGTTCTATTTCTTCTATACCCATGTTGGGCCTTAGAAAGCAAGTAATTTTTTTCAAAATAGCCCAGCAGGCGATCGGCAATTGCATATTCTATAACTTTCGATATGGCTGGTAATACTGAAATGGGCCTGTAGTTCTCTGGGTTATTAACATCTCCTTTCTAATGAATAGAACTGAAATGAATGAACTACTCTAGATATCTTTAATGCCTCAGGGAATTCTCCTTCTAGTATACACTTATTTATTAGGTCTGTTAGGGGAGCGTAAATAGCATCAGAAACATTTTTCATCATTTTGGTTGATAAACCATAACAATCTAAAGCACTCTTTGCTTTGATTTTGTTTATTATTTTACTCACCTCATTTTCCGTTACCGGTGCAAAAAAAACATGATGAGTTTCTCTCTATAAGAACCTTCGACAGAAACTCCATGTATGTTTTTGTGCCAGTGTCTAATTTTAATTCATTTTGCACAAAGGTTTGATTTAACTGATCTGGGTTCACTCCCGTTGTGCGTGTATGCTGACTTTTGCACTTATTGTTAGTTTCTTTTTTTATAATTTCCCATATTGTTTTTTGTTTATTATTTGAGCTATTTATTTTATTCAAGTAATTTTCCCTGGCTTCTCGGTCACTTGTTGTTTGTATTGTTCCTTGTAATCGTAATATTTTTTATATGCACCAGCATCTTTTGAAACTATGGCAATAACTGAAAGAGCATCTAATTTGTTTTTCATGTCCTTTAATTCTGCTGATACTTTATAATCATTATTTGTTCTATTGTTCGTATCTATTTTCTTTTCAGGGAAACTCTGTATATAGTATGCATTAAGGTCGCTACAAATATTTCACATGCTTGTATTGCAGATTTTCCAGTAAATATTATGTTCCATGGGTGGACAAATAATGTTGCGTGGGTTAGGTCATTCTCAAATGTAAGTTTCTGAGCTAGACGATCAGCTATATGAAGATTGAGCGTAGTATCATAACCTCCGACATCAATATTCGTGATAATATTATCTATACATGTTTGTGAACTTTTTGTAACTCTAGACGGTTCTGTAGTTGTAATTGACAGGTTGTAGGATTTGAGTAAATCTGTTAAAGCATGCGTTTGGCTGGTTGGTTGTCTAAAATCCAAGTTGAAATCTCCAGCTATAAAAACTCTTTTCGTCGATAATTCTACTTCGATAAGATTTAAGATATGATATATAATGAAAATATTTTATGTGCTCCTCTTATCAATTATGCTGACGTTACACCTATCGTGGTAACAGCTCAAAGTATTGAAGAATTAGAAATTAATGTAACCAACATTATATAAGGCCTAGGAGGTGGTGAGGGACTAGTGTATAGGTTTTTTTTTTATGGACGAATCCAGCAGCAACTCAGTCCTTCCAGGTACAACCTCTTCCTGTTGCTGATCTTATTGCAGAACTTTACCCTATTTTGCTCGAGATACCACTGTGCAAGCAAACGATTGCGGCCTAGACCAGTGAAGGTCGATAAAAAACATTGACCAAGTTGTCGTGCTCTGGTTAATATGGTCTGCACCAGGAATTCAGCGCCGGTCGAAGAGTGAATTCATTCTCACATACGACACCACGATAAGGGTGGAGATTCTGGACTTAACTGAACGACTGGAGAGAAGACAACCAAGAAGAACATAAGTCTTAAGGTGACGGAGTAGACTAATGAGATGCGCGGCTGGATAGAAGACCAGTTACCACTAGTTCAATCCTTCCAATCCAGTGGTGTTATGCGACCTTTGCCGAGGAATGGATGGTACGTGGGGTACGAACGGACTCCTTGGGAATCGGGCGATTTCTCAGAGTAATCAGCCTTACACTTGTGCAGAGGGCAGGTACAGGTGTGGACCAACATTATCGATACATTTTCGGAAAAAAACTGCTGTCAAAGATGGCCGTGCTAGCTGTGAATGCAAATTCAGGTCTTGTATGTATGAATTAGCTTGTAAATGTGGCTATTATTTTGTTATTGATATTTCTCAAAAATCTGTTTTGGTTTACAGACTTGCATATTAATACTTGATGCGCAGTAAAGTTATAATCAACTTTGATAAAATTTTGACTGATGGAAGACCTTTCAGTTAAAGGCCTCTTTCTTGTTTAAACCACATTTTATCTAGTTAGGGAGTAAGAAAACCTAAAAGTATCTGAAATAAAATGTTGACGTGTGAGGTCTCATTATCAATGCTGTTGTTCATAATTGGATAACGTATAGTCACTCATAATACCCTGCCTCTAATTGCATCAAGTTTTGTCTCATCGTAGCAATAACATACATTAGTAAGGCAAAATATACAGTAATTCCCACGCACGGGCAGAGCACATCATACCAAGAAATACTGTAATCACCCTGTCAGCGATGCAAGGTTTGTAATTAGTCAAATGTGATTCATCGTCCGTTACATTAGCGCCCTCTGCTAACGGTATTGTTGTTTCCCGTACGCTTTTGACGAAGAGAAGGTTTTGCATAAACGCAATCCTAATACAGAATTAGAAGAATTCTAAATACTTACGTGTAGATGTACCGCCAAAGCATTATTGCTGGTCTTATTCATTACTATTTATAGGTAAAAACGTAAATATGTCGTTTCATTGTCTGTCAACTCGTGGAGCTTACGTTTCAGGTAAAACATTTATTAAAGCTACGAGACATGAATTGAAATCGTGTGGTGTGTGTATACTTGGAATTTATTTGTAAAAAAATATTCAACTGTCGTCAATTCAAATGTGAGTTGAACATCTGCTATCATGTAATAAAATATATACAGAATGTCCCATTTTCGACGGCATCCATTCATTTCTAATAAGATTTTTTATTTTAATAATTTATTTTATGTTATGAAAACGCACGTATATAGTCTTAAAACCAATTTTTGATGTTCATATTCGCTTATTACAACAGGATCTTGCATATGAAATCAGTATGGATTAGAAGGGATAGAGTTATGTTTGTTTCCTCTTATACAATACTGAAAGTGCGTAACAATTTAATGTTAACTTAAACAACAAATAAGTTTTTCCAACAAACGCCTTAAGTCATGATTACAAGACTAGGAATCTTGACGCTTTTCGAGTCCTTGCATGTAGAACAGCAGCATATGGAAAATCTCCGCATTATGCATTTATTAGTGTGTATAATCGTCTGCCGGAAGATGTAAACCGAAGCAGAATGATTAATTTATTTAAAAGCAAACTAAAGCGCTTTATTATTGAACAGTCATATTATAGTTTGTCTGAATATTTTGTGTAAACTAAGTTATTTTGTCTATTGTATTTGCTAAATTACATATAAGTAGTGACGAAATTTATACTATGTACTACATGGTTTTTTGAATTAATAAATAAATTTCAATTTCAATGAAAATCATTAGTTTATTAATTATAAATTAAAAAAAAAACGTCTCGCAATCTCAGTTATTTTTGTATCACTATACTAATATATGTATAGCTACTTGTAGAAATCCTAAATACATTTAAATATGTCAATTTAAGAGTGTGCCTATAAATTAATTACAAAAACTCATAGTGTAGGAGTTCATGTTTTTGGTCGAAAGACTAGCAAGTTCAGAAAGATTTTTCTGAGTTAGAACACATACTTATAATACTTTCTGTACTGTTTGTTACTGTTAATATGTAAATTCAAAAACGTGTCTTACACTGTAACGAGCTTTATATTTATATCTGAAAAATCCAGTGATCATGGATTTCAAGCATTATGATTGCGGAAAAAATATTAGTTTAAAAAAAACATTCGAATTTTGTTTTTAATTTTGATGTTTAATACTAGATAAATTTAAATATATCTTTAATAAAATTAAATAAATTACACTTAAATTTATTACAGGTAACACTAGGTTAAATTATTAGTAGGAGAAGTAAAAGTGTACTCTTTTCTTGTTTTTTTTTTGTTTGTTTTAGTGGCGTTGTTTCTGAAGAAATAATTAATTAAGTGTTTTGATCGTTTCTTAAAATAAAAATTCTCCAAAACAATAAAGACAATTAAGATTAATTATCGATAGAAAATCAGGATTTTCTTGGGCGTTATGTCACTATTGCAGGTTACCCGTTATTCAAGCAAAAAAGAACTTGGTTTTGACGTTTTGTTAATTTTTGATTGTTATCTTACGTAATTATATTAGTTATTAGTCGCAGATCATCTACACACGAAATACCTTTTTGAGCTGACTTGTGTTTTCAGTTCATCTGTTTTTCACAGCATATTATTGCTCAAATTAGTCTCTTTTTCTTTGAAATTATAACGTAAGAGAGACGTTTTCACACTGAGAAAAATGGGTTAAGTAAAGTGTTCACTTGATAAAAAATCATTTACAATAGACAAAGTTTTACTTGCAACTATTCTCCTCAATTAATACCTGCAACTAAACGGAGTTTCCTGAATACAAGTTCTTTCTGTAAATAGTGCTTTTATTATCGGCTATTATACAGCGTACCTGACGAATTCTTGTGTAATAATCGTAATCAAACTGTTGATATGTGGTAAGTAACGTATTACTTGTGACTATTGGTACTGTATCTAACTACAGCATATACTTAGTACAAGAACAATAATACTAATTGCTATAAAACTCATGTATTTTCATAAATAAGTAGCAACTTGCCACAACTATGATTATTTGAGTTTTGCTGCACGTGTGTATTCGGAAAACCTTGGTGTTTTGGGAATAATCGTCATAACTTGCGTTGAATCACGTACACGCGATAGACAGATAAATTTTCCGTGCTTAATAAAGGTGTTTGCTTATCAATACTCGATAATAGCTGTGTTAGAAGTTAGAAATAGAAGAATTGCTTTCATCTTGGGGCTTCAACTCCACTACTTAAATGAATTTTACAGAAGTAACATACTGCTATGGCATGGCTCCCCGGTTGTTTGAACTCTATGCTGTTATTTTCCAAGATCAAGTTTTGGCGTTGCCGCGCGCAAATTCTCACTTTGTTTTAAATTTTGCTAAGAATTTAGTAGTTTTATTGGATGTATTTAATTGTTCAGTTAGTTAGTTTATTTTTCTTTCCTTTATATGTTTAGCATTTGTTATTTTGTGTTAGGTCCTTCTTATAAGGCGTATTCTATGATTTATGCGGTTGTCGCAGCGCGCGCAGCTGCTAGTTTGTATATACGCGTAGTAGCGCCTCTTTTAGGGTAGTGTCTAAATCATTGTCACGAATGTAAGTACACGTAAATTTTGAGCTCTTTGCATCCATTTTGCGATTTTTCATTTGTAAAGATTTGTTCTTTAATTATTATTAATTTTGATCATTATTCAGACATCTCCGCTTATTAATTGGCGTTGTATTATTGTGCACAATTTATGTATAAGGCCCGTTAATAATTTTCGTTTTAGAAGTGATCGCGTTTAGAGTTTAAATTTTCCGTTGTTTTTTTTTGTAGTTTTCAAATTAATTTTATTTTAATCACCTCGGGGTAGGTGAAGAGAAGCTTTGGGCTTGTATTTTAATTTCATTTTGATTTTACTTGGTTCTCCACGTTGATTTAATAAAATTTTAGTTTGCTTTGGATTTTTGAAACCACGTGGATTTTTTGTGGTATAAGAAATTCCTTCTAGAACGAATCTACCATTTTGTTTGCTAAAGGATTTGCATTGTCCTTTTTAATTGTAATTTCGCGAAGGGGTTATTTTAATCCAATACCTTCTGTATTAAGGTTTTTTCCCCTATTGTTGTTAATTAAATGTTTTTTTTTTTTTTTCTTTTTACAATAAAAGTTAATGATTTTAAATATCATCTTAAATAGTTCTTTTATTTTTGAATTAGCCACGTCTATTATTAGGGATTTTAAAGAAAGTCAAATTTTACAAACGCCCACTATTACTTTTCATGAAAGTTACTCTGAGATATAAGAATCTCTGGCGCCCTTTTAAATTCATATTTGCTGAGCTAGCTAAATTAATTTTGTCATTTTTAATTTCTTTAAACTTATATGCTTGGACAATCAGTTCACAGCAATACGTAGATCATCTTTTAATATGCACCCTTCATAATCATAAACAAAATATTAGAATGTATTAAACATTTAAGAGTATCGGCAAGTTATATAAGGATTCCATTCAATCAGTTGGGGTAATTGTTATCCTTCTAAAGCTTGTTTTGAAACGTCTGTCCAGGTTATTCGGTTATTTACTTGTTCTTTGTTATTATTATGTAGCTTAAACATTACATTATATTTATATCAGGTAGTTACTGTGTTTGTCCTATACAAAATAAAACTAATACTAATAATACTGCTTTTTTTCTTAAGTAATAAGTATTATGTACCATCTTTAGCAAATTAAATGCGAATTTATGCTCCACAAATCTTCGATTATTAACGCAATCGAAGCTACAGCACACTGAAATAGTAATTAAAAATTATTTGCAAACAATTTTGAATTACGCATTGCTCGGTACGCAGTACTTATAGTTGCGGTTGCATAAATAATCGAAGATTTGTGGAGATTTTTTTTGTACTTTATCAATTATTCACACAGAGTACACAGTAAGCTATTTAATAAAGATTTACTAAACCTCCTCGTTTCGTACACTAACCGTCATTGAACAACAAATTTAAAGTAAGTATATTGCATATTTGTAGCAAACCATTACCTTTGATATATCAGGTATTTAGTGAACGTGCATTAATGATACTGTTTCCTTATCACAAGTAATCCAAATAGCTTATATTAATTATGAAGGTGTGATAGCCATTATAGAATAGTTCACTCATAGCAATACATCTACTTGACATGGGCAAATCTTTTACGTACCGCAAGTGCATGTATTCTTTGGCTTAACTACTTCAGTTCAGTTATCATCAGTAACTTCATAAGTTACCGGTATGAAACAGACCGTATGTAACTTAGATTCCTTCTTATTAGTATCAGTGCTTAGGATCTCTTTTTTACTAGTGTTAAGTAATTTGTGCTTTTGTTCCCTATTCAGCTGAACCTTTTACTTCCGATAACTATATTTTTATTTATGGTTATTAAATATTTTTCTCAGTGCAACATTAAAATATTAAAATAAAGCAATATGGTGGAAACATTATCGGGTGATGATTCAAAATTGCCTATCAATATTTGCAAATTATTTCTACCATTTAATTACTAAAGCTAAACACGTTATTATTATTATTATGATTTAGTTCTTTTATAACTTTATTTAAGCATAATTATTACTTCCTAGAATTATTATTGCATTTGCATGCTTCAAGCACCTTTCTATGTAAATGCATTGCCTTCGTATGTCCTTTGATTTCCTGAGTATTGGACTTGCGTAAATGTTGATTTGCAAAGTAAAGTTCTTACGTAACGTGTACTAGGCAATGTCGCTTAATAATTCATACATCCGCGATTATTTATTAGTGAGCTCGTGTTAATTCTATAAGAGTATGATAAATGATAATTTAATAATGTATAAGATGTCACTACGAAGCTTCTCTATTAGGATTCGTGATTAAAATACTTTGTCGTACAAAAAAAACTGCGTTTGTTCCGCGATTGTTATTTTTTAAGAAATATAAGTCAAATAATAATAAAAATAAAGCTATTCATTTATTGACAATTACAACAGTGGTCAAAAGCAAGTAGCAGACTGATTTACACATTAATTTTGAGTTTATAACCTGATTTTTGGACAATTTTAAACTTTGTGTGAAAGTAGATTTTTCTGACTCATTATATGTTCAAAAAAAGAAAAAAAGAAATAGTTTCCTCTAAATGTGAAATGTAAATTCTACAAGGATGTTTCCATTTCAAATGGGTCACACTGTATATCAACTTTCCATCCAATTTCATTAAATTCCTAACTAACTTTCGTTAGTTGATATCGGCTCTTGGAACTATTATGTTGAATTATAATGATTAGACTAAAAGACATAGGAATTCGGTTAGGCTATCTCTTCTCTTTCTCCATCTAGTAATAAATTGCGTTGGTGCCCGGATAACTACAACCGATAGAGGCACATGACAAAAGAAAACCGGCTGGTCGCTAGACCGACCTGTTGGCCTTGGTATTTTCGCGAAGTTTGTACGAATGAACGGACGGCTGACTGGCTTAACGTATGTACCAATATAGGCGACGATGTCGAAACATCTTTGGTCAATTCCGATTTTCAGTAATTGTTATAATACTTATTGCTGTTATAATTTTGTAAATTTAAACTGGTGTTCCGGAAGGTTTGGTGTTAGGTCCAATATTGTATTTTTGGGATCTATCCATAGATTTGAATAAATTTATGTAAGTGCATGCATGCTACATGTCATATTTAATCATATGTATATCTTCATCGTGCATAATTCATGGTGGTCCACGAATATTAAAGACGGAACCGAAGAAGAAATTCCGATTTCGCATTATAGGTCAGCAATTATTTATTTTGCTCTTCTTCCTTGTTACTCTTCCACAGATTTATGTATAATCCCAATTCATCTCTGTCTACCTGTGTTCATGCGTACACATGTGTGAGATAATGAGGGTCTATACATAAACGAAAATAAAAAGAGGTGCAGTCGCTCTACAGAATCATCACACTCAGGTATGTGTGTTTCGGGGTTGGCGGTCTTTCACGTGAGAGTGGATCCAGCGGCATTTATTCTTCTCCGATTCTAGTAGGCCGATCGCGTCTGGGTGAATCGCCTGAGGTTCTCGACGAGTGAAATTAACTCTCGTGTGCCGCATCCTGAACGGTACGAGAGAAATATGGTCGATCAGAAGAAATAGTTTCTTTTCTGGGGTTGAAGACTGTTAAGTTAACGTTTGTATGTATATCAACAGGTGTAGTCTAATATTCCACTACTGCGTGGTCTGGTTAAATAGAAGGATGGGTTATTTTGTAATAGATACCATAAACCGGTTGTATTTGAATAATTTTATATTTTTTCTTTTTATAAGCAATTGTGATCTTTATTCCGGGTGTTGAACTGATTTGCGAAAAGTTATCAGAGAACTCAAGGGTCAGAACTCATCTTATGCCAACTTCAAGGAGAAAGATATTAAAGATGTTATAGACGTGCTTAACGTGAGGTGGTTAGCTTCAAGAGGTGGTTAACTTCAGTGCTTGAAGACCTGAAGGAGGAAGGAGTGGAAAACTGGAAGATGAGGGCGGATAGAAAAGAATGGCAACACATTAACCAGCTATGGGCCTAGAAGGCCTGTGAATGCTTTATATATATAGACGTGGTTAGGGGTGGGATGTCAAAAGACAACTTGATTATGATGTTGCAGTATTTGCCTCCATGAAAAAGAAGAGGAAAGAAACTTTAGAATTGTCAAGAAGAGAAAGTAGGACTACCAGACTGGTTTTAGTGCCCAGCTAGTTATAATATCTGCTAAAATCTGGTAAAGAACTCACAGTAGCTAGTTTACAGCCTCCGAGGCCTACAGAGGCGTTGTTCCTTATGCGCTGAATAATCACGGCGAAGAAGTTGGAAGAAATATCGATGCTAGTGTGATAGTGGTTGCAGGATCATAGAGGATGTGCAGAGAAGGAAAAACGAAAATTTCATAACTATAGAAATGTTACAACTCTAACTAAATAATTTATCTATGATTAATAATAATAATAAAAATGAAAATATAATAGGGCAGCTATCAGTTGTTATTAAGGTGCTAATAGACTGGCGAAAAAACTCGCGGAAGTTACTGTCGGACACTACTACCACTAGTCTAAACAGTGGACTTGCTAAAGATCTCTCGCGAACCGCTAGCTTGCCTGTCTAAACACGAATGCATTGATTGATTCGATTTTGCGAGCTGATAAGTACGAGTTTATTATGCCGGAGATGAAAAAAGTGTGGACAAATGAAGAATAAAGATATTGATTTCTATGTATGAAGGAAAGCCTGTGGTATGGAACGTGCATTCTCCAAACTACAGGAATCGAAACGAGAAAGACGAAGTGTTGCAATTAATTGCAACCACGTTAAAGACAGACAGCAGTGAAATTACTAGACAACTGCATAGTCTTTGAAGCCAGTTCATGCAGGAAATAAAGAAAATTAAATGAGTGAAAAGTGGTGCTGGGAGAAGAAGAAACAGAAACTGAGAAAGGAAATGGGAAAAGGGAAATAAGGAGAGAGATTAAGGAAAAGGAGTAAGGAAAAGGGAAAAGGGAGCAGATGTAGGAAACATGGAAAAGGGAATAGAGAATAGAGAATCAGGAAAGGGAATAGGGAATTGGGAAAAGGGAATGATATTTACATTGCCATTAAAAAGAAAACTGTAGCTCCATTTCTCAATTCAATCGAAAGAAAATAAGTGAAAGATGGGGCCCACATTGGCGTATTCCACGTTCTTAGAAAAAGTGATGGCAAACTTCTAAAAAACCTAACAAATGGAAAAACGTTAACAACAGTCAAATAAATGCTAAAAAGGGCGTGCAAGGAAAAAATTAAAAAAAGATGTCAGAAAATTTTAAAAGGTAAAAAGATGCTATAAAGAAAAATTCAAAAATATACACCTGTAAAAACGAGATAATTTTTTTTTTTTAATAAGAAAATGGAAAAAGGGTTTAAAAAGTAAAAACCACAAAAAAATGAAAAAATAAAATAAAAAATAATTTCAAAAAGGTAAAAAATAGAAAAATAAAAACTGCAAAAAGTTTAAATAGTAAAAAAAAAAGAATGAAAAAAAACAATTTTTGAAAAATATACAAATGCAAACAAGGCGAAAAGAATGAGAGACGGAAGACAAATCTCGCTGGATGCTGGACTTATCCGACAGTTGCAACATGTCAGTATTACTGCATACAGTGTAAACTCGTACGGAAGAGAATTGTCGGAAGTAATTGCCAATATATTTGCGCATTAATGTTTGGTATCCTCTACGATCTTTTAGTTCCGATAGCTATGCTGTTTTCAGATAGCTCCTTGGTCCTTCGTAGAACATGAAGGCGGCTTCTATATCCATCCTTTTTCAGCTGTTCCTCAGTTGCCCTGCATGTTTTATTTATTTTTTTTGTTACTCTTGATAGGATATGCTATAAGGTCAGAGAAGCCGTACAGATGTTTATTTACTGTCAGGCTCCATGTAAGTGGGCAAGTAATTCCCCTATGTGGACGTCGTCTAGTCGTATTAAATCAGATGGTCTTATACCCTATCTCCGCTTCCGCTAATCTGGTAGAAAGCAACCAAATGTCTGGAGATCGTTTGTCTATCGCTTTATCGGTTCGGGCGTTATTTTGTCTTGCCAAAGAAAACTGTGGTTGTTTGTTTTAACGTAACGTTTCTTTTAGGTTTTGGTCAATGGTCGAGAATGATCGATGACAATATCCAATAAGAATTGATTAGTAACCTCTCCCTTTATCAAGCGATGAGTAGTATTTATATTTTTTTATCAGTAGTAGGTAGGTTGCCGTGGTGGCTGTACGTTTTGTTCTTTTTATAGTTTAATTTTAATCATTTTAATGTGTTGAATGCTTTTTTATTGATAAAAACTGTAAATATCAATAACATTATGTTTTTTTTTCTTTCTTGAGATAGCGGTTTTTTTTTGACACGATTTAATCAAAAATTTTAACAAATCAAATCATTTTTTCACGTTTCGACAAATTTTTTATTGTCTTCTTCAGAATTCAATAATGTATAAATATGTTTAATATACATTCAAACTAGCACCACACAAAACATTTTAAAATTTGACATTAAAATTAAACATTTACATTTTATAAAAAAAGAATAACATTAAAATGTTATTTGTTAAGGGACGTTAATAACATGTATGTCTATCATACTAAATACAAGTGTATAAAACATTGAATTCTGAAGAAGACAATAAAAAAATTGTCGAAACGTAAAAAAATTACTTAATTTGTTAAAATTTTTCATTAAATCGTGTCAAAAAAAAAGCCGCTATCTCAAGAAGAAAAAAAACTTAATTTACACCATCGGCTAAGAAAAAATTGTCATCAAAATATCAATAACATGCACAATTTATTATTCGATATTATATTAAACACATTTTAAGAGTATAAGGACTTTTACTCAAGGTGAGCACACTTATTTTCGATATTTAAATCAAATATCAACTACTATCCAGTATATTTTGGATTCTTAAATTCTCAAAATGACTTTTAAATCTCCCGCTATCGTAGGATGAATTCATGAACTATGCCTACCAACCTACACATGTTAAAATTTCAATTTCATTTATAAATATGAAAAATAACCTCAAAGTTTTCGAAATGTTAAATGCTTATTTACACAGAAATTTAAATATGAATTAGACAAAATACCTCGAACATCAGTTTGCATACACCCTAAAATATCTCAGAATGGAGTTTCCTCGTAGTGGCAAATCGAAGGTATTGCAGAAAAAGATCCACATCAAAAGTATAACGCCGGTATTAGGAAATCCAGGAAAAAATCTCCTTTAAAGCATCTAAAGTGTATTATTATACTCAAGACAGCTAAAACATGTACGGTTCCACAAACGAAAAGGTACCAAGGTATTTTAATACAGCAAATTTTGCTCTAATAATGGATAATCTTGAAGCTTCTTCTATATATTTTTAGCGCGATCGTAAATACATTAATTCACAAAGAAATCTCCTTCGATTCCAGATATATTATAGAAATATGATTTAAATAATTTGGCTTGACGAAAAATGAAACAATCTTCTTAAGAAAACATTTATCAACAGCAACTTGTCCTGTCTTGTCTCCATAGGTCCCAACTCGTTTATTTAGTACGAATTAGACTGGGTCTCCACACCTTTGAAGTAGTATCGATAGGAAACTATATTGAAATCATACAGTTACCAGACGATAAATTTATACATCTAATTAAGTATCACGGCTAGGGTGTGTAGGTATATAAAATACATCTACTATGGTTGGAAATTCATTATATGTATGTTCCATAACGGTAGATATATTTTTCAGTGGAAGTAAATCATCAAATTGATAGAAAAGTTACGCAAAAAGGCAACCTTAATTACTGCCAATTATGGCGGTACTCGTACTCATGGTATATCCTCAATTTATTTATAGTAAGAGTAAAATGTCGAACGGAAATTAATCCCATAATTACTCGTTGTATTACGTCAATGTTGTACGTTGCGTGGCAGTGACCTTCCTTGATAGAAGGAAGCGAAGGTCATGCACAAATGTTACGAAAAGGAAAAATAATGGGTGCGTCAAAAATAGTGTACAATGCATTCTTTTCAGAATATTTTGTTATGTTATTTACAACCTGAAGCACAACGAAGTTTGTCACAGAGAAAAATGCAGTGAAAGTGTTTGTTGATAAAATATAAACTGCGTATTGTATAAAAAGTATTTATCTGCGAGACTTTCTACATTTCTCCTCTTGGAGTACCTGCAATGTTTAAAAGTGTTGTTTTTGTTGTCTGGAATTTGAAAACCCTGCAAAGATGTGCCATTGCTTAATAATACCAATACCGTAGTAGTTTTAATTCACTAAGCTTTACATTAATACATATTTAATATAAAATATAAAGAAATATAATACAGCACTTGACGAGGCAAGTATACATGCGTTGGTATGTATGCCAATACTTCAATACGATCGGTAAAACCGGTATAAAATCAAGGATTTATGAATTTGGAATGGAACACCGCGTTGGACCCATGTATGTATGCTTGATGTGTGTGGGTATATTTATTGTAAATATGCATACGTGTCACCGTATTTTATGTAGGTATTCAACTAACATACGTGACAAGGGCGTTGGTATATACCTAGGCTTGAAGTGAAAGTTTGATTTGATAAACAAATTGGTTGGTAGCAATCATTTTCAAGCGTGCGCTCTTAATAATTATGTAAATACACGCACAAAAAAGTTTGTTTAAAAGTTATTATAAAAAAAAAACATGTGTGTGAATGTGTTTTATTGCAGTTGTCTCGTAGTTCTTATTTAGGACCATTGTTGTTTCTTATATTATTATTTCTTGGAACGTATGTCATTATATTTTTATTTTATTATTTACTACTGTGATTTTTTTTGTTTAGATGCAGACATTTATTAAGCAAAAATACTGTTAATTAAATGATTGATAGTACTGCGTAGCAGGCGAAGAAAATGACATAAAAACAAAAGAACACCGCAAAACAAGTATGTTTTAATAATAACAACCTTTAATGCCCAACAGGTAAAACACACAATATGAGGACATAATAATTATAATACGTAAATAATCATAATATACCAGAAAACTACCCAGATAACGTGTAAGCTCACGACAAGCTTGTCACTTGCTTAACTTTGCATTGTCGAGATAAGCTTAATAATAAAAGGTTAATGCAACGTTGTGACAAGGTTATTATATCATGGTACGGTGACTTCGTGTATTTCCGGGGTGATTCGGCGTCTATCGTTTATTGAATATTGATTTTTTTCGTTTTAACCGCTATTCCTCTATTCTGTCATCGACCGCTATTGTTTGTTGTGTCGTATGCGTTTAAGTTGTTTAGTATACAATAGTTTAAAACCTTGCAGCCAGCTTACACCCTTGTCCAGGACAAGCTTACCGACAAGCTTTTCTCCCTTGTCGGGACAACCTTAAAAAACGCTTGTGTAAACCGTAAATTGTTACCTGGGTACTTAAACAAAAAATGCTTGCAATTACCAATATGGCAGTAAATTAAAGATAATAATATTAAACAAACAAACATTCGAACTTAAGCATGCTACATATTATGCATATGCAATCAACTTTTAAGTAATAATAAAAAAATGTAACATACAAGCATGAAATATAGATCTAATCCTGAAAGAAAACATTATCAAATAGTTTGTTTGCATTTTGACACATGACCTTGGCATGGGCAAATGAAAAGTGTGCTTAGTCTAGGTGCATGAAACTATATTTTAGATAAAAGAAACTCGCAATCCATTTTGTTGTTTAGTTAATTTCTATCGAAGAGCGCGCTGATAATCACGTCGTTGCGAAACGAATGGCATGTTGTGACGTAATAGTAGTTCCTCTTAACTAGTGCCCTGTGTGCGATGTATACGGTTGAGCATGCATAAAAAGGTTGCCAAGCTATAACAACATAATCCAAACTGGCTTACCACAAAAGTGTACTATAGTAATTTGACAAGATCTAGATTGCTAAAATGACTAGCCACTCTCATTATAAAGTCCAACATAGTAATTTGACAAGATCTAGATTGCTAAAATGATTAGCCACTCTCATTATAAAGTACAATATAGTAATTTGACAAGATCTAGATTGATAATGACTTTGTAGTGACTAGCCATTCTCATTACAAAGCCCAACATCAAAGTTCACTCCCAGGTCGTCAACTGAATCTTTTCGAACAAGATAATTGCTGTCGATTGTATAGTGAGAGGGAATGGGAGATTTAGAACAAGTATAGCTCATAAAACAACTAATGTTCAAATGTAGCTTATTTGTACGAGACCATTTAGTAATTAAATCTAAGTTGTGTTATAGAAAATGAATGTCATCTGCATTGGATATCTCGGAGTAAACCTGCGATCTGCGTAAACCAAAAATTAACAGATGACGTTAGTTAATAAATCATTAATCAAAAAAGCACAAACAGTAAGGGACCAATATTTGACCCTTGTGGCACACCTGACTCAGTAATCGATTTCTGTTAGTGAAAACCATTATAGAAGACATAACACTCACGATTGCATAGATACGATCGCATGAGTTGCAGTGCCAATGGAGCAAAGCCAAAAGAATGAAGCTTAGAGAAGGTTAATTTCAAGTTTTTTCAGAAAATTGAAAAAAAATCTATGTAATTTAAAACAAATACTTGTTTCTTGTTCTTTTGCTTTTGTATAGTGATGGGTAGCTACGAAGCAAACTCCTAGTTTCTAGCAGCTAACAACCGTTAGCAGTTTGTAGCAACTAATCCTAATTTTGAATTGAAAATAGAAAAGAAATTTTGACACTAGGAAGTTGACAGTACAAGTTGGCACACATGTTACATACTTTAGTATTTTGACGTTTCTGACAATAAATCTTTTTCTGTAATTTTCTTTCTAGTTTAATATGTATTTATCAATAATAAGTGCAATGAAGACACCAGTTCATCTTAGCATGGTTGAACAGTAGCTTAATAACAATTATTACACATCTGTCATATGAAATCTAGTGTGGCCAACCTTTAGTGACATTTTTGCCTGCCTTTGAAGTACTGCAAGATGAGTGTGTCTGGACGGAGGCGCAAAAACATTTTTTTGTTTGTTTTAAGTTTTAGATATATTCTTCAAAACTTAGTTTACAAGAAATTTAACACTGACTTATGTTTATATTTCCAATTATTCAATACAAGTACACAATTATTTACTATGCATTGTTCGTAGGAATCGAAACTATCTTTACAATTATTGCAGAGGTAAATGTGTATAAGAAAGTTAATTATTAAAACAATAGGTGATTATATTTTTGTGTGGCGTGTTTTAATTATAAATAAATTTTAAGCACATTCTTTAACAATGGATTATCCGCGCTTAATTAAAGTTAGGAAGTTGCAACACTTGACATGACGAAATTCACTTTTCTCCTTGCTTTACAAGAGTCCTCTACTAATATTCTTTCTGATAATTTGTTTGTGTTCACGCATTACCTACATACCTTATTATTATTTTGTCCCGTTTGGCAGATCGTTAACCCTACCTACCTCAAGTAAACCACCGTAAAATACAATACGAGAGGCATTGGCTGGAGGACAGTAATCGGCCAGTCATAATATCGACGCGAAATGGGTGGGCGGTTGTGGACTTTGAACCCTGCGCGATCGACGGCAATTGAAAGATTCTTGATCGATTACTGCGGTATATCGAATACATTCCTGGTAATAACGTGTTGTTAGCGAATGTAAATGGCGGTAATGTTAGAATTGCCATGTTTGTATAGGAGAAAAATTAGCGATATACAATCATGGACAGCGTACAAAGATAGCTTGTGATTTTAAAAATTAAAACTGTCAGGTATAGTCTGTCCATTGATGTAAGATTTGGCTAATAATGTTTACCGGAGGTTATCCACTATCTGCTACGGCACGTACTGGACCGTATTAGGAGAAATTTAAGTAGCGAATAGTTGTAGTTAGTATGTTTCATTTAATATATTCCACCGTTTATAATTTAAATCATTATAAAGTAAACAGTTAAATTTTAATAGATTATACATATTGTGATGATACGAGGTAGCACACAGCCCGGATAAAAAAAAATAATTTTTAGATATATTAAATATATTTAAATTATTAAAATTCTTTTTTAAGCATCCCAGTGTCATATATTTTATTAATCATAAATCATGAATATATCCGCTCTAACGCGACGGCATCAAAAACATTATGAATAGGTACTAGATACCCTCGTTTTATCTTTAGTATAACCGAAGATTCTATGCGGTACTGTTATTCTCTATCTTCTACTCGGATATTTAATGTTAATTCAAGTGACATTGTGCGCAGAAGACTCTTATTACTCAAGTATCTATGTTATTGATCGACTTTGCGAGATAATAAAACATTTAGTGAAAACAAATGAGATTTATTTTTATAAATGGTTCGAAATAAAGAGCAGTGTAAAACAACGCAGATTAGAATGTAATTATATCAGGTAAGTAACATGAGTTCGCTTATTTAATAATAATTATGTTTTAAACTAGTAATTCCAAGTTTTGCAATATAATTTCATCATGGAATTATAAATATGTTTAATTTTAAATTTCAAAATGCCCGCGTCTTTCTATGAGATTCTATGCTTGAAAGACGGATAGATGTCACCATATGCAATACTTGATAGTAAAAATTACTGGTTATTCGGATTTGTGAATAATTGTGAAGTGAATTAAAAATTCTATACTACGATTGTCTCCGCAAGAGGGCAACTGCTTCGAAAAAATCCGTTAATTTCACCGATATGAGGGGAGTATTGGATATTTAACATATGAGAATGCCCATGTGATTAAATGGAACTATGAAATGTTTGAACTAAATTCAAATAAATGATTATTGCAAAATAATGGAATCACTTCCATTCAATATAAAACGAACGTAGGTGCATGTACATCATAAAAAAATACTTTTGAAAAATTACAATAAATATTACTACATTTAATCAACAATTTAGAAAGTGGGTATGCAACACGTTAATTTTGGACCTAACCAAATCCCTGCAATCTTTTCTATCTTTTAATGTTGACATATCCATGAATTTGAATTACAAATATATATAAAAGTTTTATTAAACTAAATTTAAGCAAAATAACTACACTGTAAAAAAAAGCAATATTTCCTTCGAACTGAAATCAATCCAATTTTGATCTGTCAAAATCTTTTATAAATATTTAATATTCATATTTTAATATTTGATTTCGATATGTAGGTATCTTTCTACTGATCAGCTTTACTTCCTGAAGGGAAAATTATAAAGGAAAATGCCATTGAAGGGCTTGCCAAATGTAGAGGTCTTCTACATCACCTCGATCGTTTGGCTGTTTATTGTGGCATTTTATATCCTTTTTTTAAAAAAAAATAGATAAAAGTATGGCGGCAGAATTAAATAATATAAATTCACTAAACCACCACAATATATACATATATCATATATATACACTGCCCGAGAAAATTAATGTCGTTGTGACTAACAAAACTGCTCATCACTTGGAGATGCACTACGGCTGGCATCGGCTTATGCAGGTGGAAGGTCTATTAAGGTACCTACGTGTAAAACACCTGGCTATCATGACAATCAGGTGGTTTTCAAATGTAGTTTTGACAGTCACTGCATTGTGGAGGACGACATTGATTTTGTCGGGCAGTGTACTTGTAATTGTATTAAGGAATGTTGTATAGTGGCATTTTAAATAATAACAACCCTTTCGCTCAATTAACTGATATCTACTAATCAACGTATATAAGAAGGTAACAAAATAAGAAAATATAGTTGAAAGACATTTGTCCTAAAGCCTAGATGTTTAAATTTGTAGAACAAAAACATATGGATACCGTGGACTATCGATGATTGATTCAAGAAGAAATTATATATTTGCGGGTAGTAATATTTCGGTAAGTGAAAGTAATGATGCGATAGAAGACGATGCTAATAGTGCAAGGAATCATCGGAGGACTGAAACACAGGAGGTAATCTTAAATGTATACAATAATTTGAATAGTAAGAATTACGGGGACTAAAATAGGGACAATTGGTAGAAGACTATACACCTAGCACACTCCAAATAGATTGTAAGTAAGATGAATGATGAAAAAGAAAAAGTAAAGTGGTCCTAAAATCGAGCCTTGTGGACTACCGCATATGAAAAGTGGAAGAAATTTCTATTAAGTTTTCATAAAACTAATATTAACATGAGGAAAGGAAATACAATTGTTGCTCAAGAGGAACACAATAAATTCGATTGAAAAATATTCTGCAAAATAATACCGCGTGCAAAATAATTTGCCATAAAATGACCGTATGCTCGAATAGTTGGGATAATATTACCAAATCGGAATAGCGACTGTTTTATACAGTTACCTGACCTACTGCTTTCGCCAACACCAACCACAAAGCCGTTCATAAAGACACCGCAGTACGGAGGAATAGAATAGCTATTATGGCTGTGATACGCGATATTAACCGTTAACGCGTTTAGGTATATGCAATAAGAGTAAGTACACTTTGACATTTTAACGGTTGAACATTTGAAGCATTTATGCTTATGATAAAATTATATAAGTCATACGAGAGCTATTTCATCAAGTCTTAGTTTCAAAAAGTAAATAGGTATTTACCGATTTGAAGCTTTGGTTTACCAAAAAACTGCTAAAATTAGTTATGAATTTTATTAAAAGGTAAGACTGAATAAGGGAGATACGAGAAATCTACTATTTACTTGGAAGAAAACTAAGATTTTCAAGGTTTGAGCATTGTGTGTTTATAGTATAATGCTATTTACTGTATACTGGGTGAGTTTTTTATCCTGAGACAACGGAATATCTCTAAAACACTGCATCGAATCAAAAAAAAGATCTTAATAAGATTTGTTATAATGTAGGGGGCTCACTGAATGGTGCCGAACTCGATGCCCCACCTTACCCCCTCTCCCCCCTCCCCAGAGTGGGAGGGGGGACAACTTTGAAATCTTAAATGGAAACCCCAATTTTGTATTGCAGGTTCTACGCCATTAAGTATGTAGTTTTTGTTTGAAACTTTTTTTTTCGATTCGTAACGGATTGCGCTGTAATCGCAAAAAACATCATTGTGAACGTCTAGAAAAAATACACAAGAAAGAGAAGCAAGCAAACATGATTTTGTTGTTGTTGTTGTTATTGTTTTGGCCTTGGCGTTAGCCATTAGCCACGTACATATTTTATATATAATATACCAAAATCATTTATAATAATAAAAAAAAAATAAAAAAATAATAATAATAATAATAAATCAAAACCTAGCAACCGTATGAACACAAGGGAAAACATTAGACACGCTTCACACCCGGGCCGATCGGGCGACTTAGAACAAACAGGTAGGCCAACGGAACAAAGGGAGAACCCACATAGGATAGTAATACAAAGGAAAAAACTTAAACTAAATATTAAAACCTATATTTTTCATGTGACAATAAATTTTTGTCCAAAGATATCAGATTATTAACGTTAATTGGGAACTGAATACCCATATTTAATAGATCTAACTGGAATAAATTGATTTTATCTAAGTGTTTGCTACAACCCAAGATAATATGATTGACATCACCGCACTCGATTTCACAGAAATTACAGTTATTGTTTTCTTTTAGCTTGATTTTGAGTGAGGAGTATGCGAAGATATACTACAGAAATGATCCTGTGAAGTATGATCTTAAAACATGATTTTGTGTTTTTTTTATTTTAACATTAAATAACATTCCAAAAAGCCATTCAACACCGAAGAACTTTACTTTATCACACCCTCCATAGCCTCCATTACTGTTCAAACATTCAACACTAACTAATTTGCATTGGATTAATAATTAATTAATAATCTAAATGGGGATCGGATAATGTGTAAGTATTCACAGCTTGTCAAGTACTGAATAAAGTACGGTTTTGTATCGTTGAATAGCATTCCAATTGCGAATAAATAAATGTATCGAAGTGAAGGGGCACAGTTTCGAACACATGGCTTTTTCAAAATGTTAGTTTATGTTAAAATTAAAAAAACACAAAGTCATGTTTGCTTGCTTCTCTTTTTTGTGTATTTTTCTAGACGATCACAATCATGTTTTTTGCGATTATAGCGCAATCTTTTACGAATCGAAAAAAAGTTTCAAACAAAAACTACATACTTGATCGCGTACAATCCGAATCTGCAATACAAAATGGGGGTTCCCATTCAAGATTTCGAACTTGTCTCTCCTCCCACTCTGGGGGATGAGGTGGGATATCGAGTTCGGCACCATTCAGTGAGCCCCCTACATTATAACAAAACTTATTGTCTTTTTTCGTTGTCTCAAGATAAAAAACTCACCCAGTATACTATTTAATCTATACCCCTATTTCAAGAAAGCGGAATATCATAATTTATAGGAGAAATTCATGAACACCTCGATGTAATACATTTTGAAACAGTCTGTATAATCACCAGTAGTAATTTTACTGAAACATTTTTGAAAATAGTAATTTAAACACTAAACTTGCAGATGAAAAATAACATTAATTTATAGATATAATAAAATTTTCCAATCGATCTTTGACATTCTTGGTAAACATTGGTGAAATATTGCCGAGATAGCATGGTGTATAAAAAACATTTATCGTTTATTCACACGCACTTATGTCCAGTTGTTGCCACAAATTTAAAATCAAATATATGAAGAAATGGGCAATCATTTCTGTAAAAACTTTTCCCGAACATTATGCAATCGCAGTCAGGAAAACAAACCCAAATCTCTTATTTATATAGCCGTGGAAGAATTCAAAACAAATTTATACGCTATTTCACACTCGTGTGTGCTGGTGTCAACTTTCTTCGGCACCAAACAACTGGGCAAACCTGTTCGCGGTGTGGCCGGCCAACCCAAATATGCACAAATTGGGCAGGTAGTAATAAATTTTTATTCGTTATGTCGCGCAGACATAATAAGCAGAGCTGTAATAGGTTTCTCGGTTAACACCTAAACATATATGACGTCATAATTACTAAGTGCTTAAAATACCGGATATCTATATGCGAAATTTACGTGCTAAGATTATAGGAAGGAAAGAACATTGATGTTTGGATAGTGTAAAAGTTTATGGCACTTCATTCTCTTTGTATATTTGACAGGTCTAGCGCTTTGGGCTTCGAATTTATAAAAAGGAATAGAACTTATGTTTAAGTAAATCAAAATTCCAAAGACTATTTAGAATTTAAAATTTGAATCATCTCATATCCAGGATCTACATATACAATCACTAGAGTGTGTAATAGCAAGTCAATATACATTGACAAATAGATTATTATTAGTAGTCTGTTAGTTTAGCAGGTATTATGTCATACACAGCGCTGGATTATCCCATACTATAAAAGATGTATCTACATCTAATAGAACGAGTGTTTTGAGTTGTTTATCTATCCTTGTACTCCGATATTGAGACGGTACAACATACAGGTATTTTTCATAAGTTATATACATTCGATTAAGATCTGAACGATGAATCTGTATGAATCTCATAAACGCAGAAGATAGTCAGCCGGGAATTGTATTACGTAACTGCATGATTGAAAGAGAAGATGATACATACAATTAGACGATGAATTATTATTTGTTTCGATAACCATTCATTAGAAGAAGAAAAATGACACGTTTTTCACAACCTAGAAAAAACGTGAATAAAAAATAATAAATAATTATTAGTTGTTTGATTGGAAGTATCGTGTATCATACAATTTTCCAATAATTAATTTTCATTTTACATATTTCGAATTCCTTCATATATCATAAACCATTTATATTTTTTCCATTTGAAAGATTATGTAACTACAACAAATAAATGCGAAAAGAAAACGATGTTTTACCAGCGAAATGACAAGAGAATATACAGGATTTTCGCAATACTTAGAGTAGTTTGTCAATTTACTGAGAGGGCGCTACTGAGACATTGTTCCGACAATAATTTTGACAGTTGTTGAGCATGATTGGAAATAATTAAACGTTATCTCTAATGTAAATCTAACATGTTTTTAATCCAATTTATTGTTATTTTCTTTGTTTTTTATTGTATCCTTATTTAGTAATAACAGTAATAATGGCTTTATTATCATTCAAATTCTGCACAATACGTACACCTGTATGTTTAATGCAGCAGCTGATAAATAGCCGTCATTTCGAATTGGAGATTGAGAGTTCTATTTTTAGCACACGTTTTTTATGATTGGTGTAAATTAAAGAAGAAAGTTGCAGCATTTGGTGCTAAAATAAATAATAAAAAAAAAGTTAGTGGTTATTTTTTGATGACACAACATCAAAGTGACCCTTATTTCTACGCTATTTCATTGTCTTTTCCAGGAAGTGTCATAACTGCGTCTCAGTAAAGTATCTGTTAGATGTCAAATAACAGCGAATAGAATACTAGATAGTACATGCGTCTGAGTATGTCCTACATTCGTTGTTGTTCTGACAGCTGGCAGTTGCTCTGCTGTGAATTAGATATGATGATCTCTTGTCAAACTAGTAATGCTATCATAAACAGGGTCGCTAAAAAGTATGGATACAGTTAAATATTTTCAGAACGGTTTAGCAGAGCTCGTTGAAATTTGACATACAGTTAGAAGTGTTTAAATTCTATCATCTGAGATTTCTTTCAATTTTCTACCATCATTTATTTTGAAAATACAAGGCTAACTTGATTTTTTTTAAATGGCATGGTGGTCAAATTTATATTTTTAAAAGAGCATTTTTTTCTGAATTCAGTAATGTAACACATGCCCACCTTTATTTTTATTAAAAGGCAAAAAAAAAATTAAATTAAAAAATTTAATTCTGGAAAAATAAAACTAAGTTAGCTTTGAAAATGCTGTTATTGACGATGTGTCACTTGCATATTCGCCAAAAATTAAACTTGTGTGCAATAATTTGTTTAACAATGGTACATTTAAGCGAAACTGAGCGTGTTGAAATTCTCATGATGGTTGGTTATGGCGACAGAAAACGAAGTTGTGCTCAAGTAGTGACTTTTTTTAATGAAATTCATCCAAACCGGGAACCGATCTCCAGGACGACGGTTTCAAGAACCTTACAAAGATCTCAAGAAACTGGTAGCGTTAAAGACCGTGCAAGACCCAAGTACTTCGAATTATTACCAACGAAGAAAATTCTTTGAATTTTATGTTGGATGTGGTAGAAAATCCAAAAAAATCAGTACAACAGTTGGCGTTGAACCACAACATGAGTAGAGGATCCATACAAAAAATAATGAAACGCGAAAAATATCATCCTTATAAAATTCACTTGCTACAAGAATTAAGTGACGACGATTTTGACCGCAGAACCGAATTTTTGCGAAACTATGATGCACAGAATACATCAGGATGGTAACTTTCTTAATCGAGTCCTCTTCTCCGATGAGTCAACTTTTTGTCTAAATGGATATGTTAATCGCCATAACTGTCGATATTGGTCTGACAGAAATCCGCATTGGATGGAGCAGGTTCTTACGCAGCATCGGCAGAAAATTAATGTTTGGTGTGGCATTATTGGTCGGAATGTCGTAGGTCCTTTTTTCATTAACGGCAATTTAACGTCTGAAAGATATTTGCAACTTTTACAACAACATATTGTTCCACGACTTAGGGAAATATTTCCAAACCACGGCAATCGAAATTGTACACCAACAGGAACCATATGGTTTCAATAAGACGGAGCACCGCCGCATTTTGGTCGTCAAGTGCGCGAATATTTGGATGAAACATTTCCCGGTAGATGGATAGGGCGAAGGGGGGCTATTGAATGGCCAGCTAGGTCTCCTGATCTGTCCGCACTTGATTTTTTCCTGTGGGATCATGGTAAAAATCGAGTGTATGTCAACACACCATTACAAATCGAAGACCTACAGGAACGTATTATTGCCTATTGACTATTTACGACCTCACAGTATAAGTTAGACAGGGGTTAACTGTCAACGTGATTAGTGTGTGCACGTACTGTGACCAAGGATTAAAAAAAAGTATGGCCTACTCCAAACAGGAAAGTATTTGAAAGCATGGTATATTCATATGTCTGCATTAATTCTTCACTGGATTGACATATTATGTATAGTTGAAAATAAGAACTACATATTCTTCAGTAAGTATATGCTCCGAGATTGTCTAATACGGCTGTAACTTACAAAAGATTTATTACAAAAGTGGTACAACGGGAGGATTTGAAATAACGGTACACCTAACAAAAGGGATATTAAGAGCAGGCGAAAAATGAACTGTTGATTATATAACGCTGAAAGGCAAGTATAAGTAACAATATGTAATAGGATGCAAAATAACACTCTTAATACACCTAGCGTTAGAAGCACTGTAATTATTAGGTAATTTACCATTGGAATGATTACAGCAATACTGAATAGCAAATAGATGGAATGATTCGTGCGATTTGTATCATCAAAAAGAGGTACAGTAGGTGATCAGTGATTAAAAACTCTTATTAAAATAGGTTTACGTTATTTCAATTAAAATATGAGTTAAAAGAAAAAAGTATTGCATAGAAAATAATTTCTAATATATTAGTTAGTAAGTTTGTTTTTGCATCGGTTTTTGATTATTCGAAGCCATTAGAAGCACATGTATAGTGATATATGTATATATAGAAGCAGTCAAAATCTCAAACCTCTTATGTGTAGGTAAATCATTTGAGAAGCTTTGACATCAAACGAAAATTATTCAGAGAAGTTGCACTAAATTAACAGTTACATTCAAATATGAAATCATTTTATATTTGGATGTAGAAAGATTAGAGTTTTCTTAAATTTGATTTTTAGTAAAACTCTCTAAAGCATACTAAATAAATTGGGACACGTCTGCCTCTGATGAAGGTTGGCTAGTGAATCCTTTCGAATTGAAAAATTCTAACAAGCTTTTCTTGCAATTGTCTTTCGACAAGGAGGGCAAACTGTCTCAGAGAGTCCGTTAATTTCACCGAAGTGAGGGGAATATAAGATGTTTAAAACATGAGAATGCCCATGTGACCGAATGGACTGTCGAATGTTTATACAAAATTAAAATAAACAATTATTGTAAAATTCTGGAATCACCTCACATTTACAGTAAAGTAAAGGTAGGTGTATCTACATCGTCAGAACAATACATTTCAAAATTTTCAACACTTATTACTACGTAAGATTTTCAATTTAAAAAAAAAATAATCACAGTACAATAAGTCGGCAACCATTTATACACAAGACATTGTGACGAAACCGAATTCCAGCAATTTCCATGTCTTTCTGTTGACATGTTAATGCAATTGGAATGCCAATGCATATAAAAACATTATTAGACTAAGTTTAATTAAAATAAGTACACTGTAAAAAAAATATAAATGCTCGTTTGAATTGAACTTAGATCCAACATTGATCTGTCAATATCTGTTATGAAAATATAGGTATATCATTGCTGATCATCTATACTTCCTGAAGGGATCATTCTGAAGTAAAATGTCTTGAGGGTCTTGCCAAATGCAGAGATTTCCTACATCACCTGGACATCGTCTGGCTGTCTGCTGCTACATTTTATATCCTTTTCTTGTTATATCAAATTATTTTTAAAAATAGTATTATATAGTAACTTTACACTTAAATAATATCAAATGCTCAATCCACTACAATACACTTATATATCTGTTTGTAGTCGTTCTCAAGTTATAAGCAATTTTTGATTTTTGGAAAATTGCATGCCTTATAAGCAGGCCATGGATTGTATAGAATACTAAACATACGCGAATTGTCAGATAGTAATTCGTAAAGTAGATTGTTATTTAATCATTCTGAATAGGATTAAAGCGACTAAATTTCCTTTATACTTTGTAAAAAAAAAAATTGTCTCATATCTTGAGAACAAACCGAAGGTACAGACATCATAGATTTTTTTAGAAATCTACTTCAAAATATTAATAAAAAAGGTTCTTTACAATTATTTCGCATCTTTAAAAATAAAGAGATTATAAGTAAAAAAAGAAATCCCGGAATTTCGAGTTTTCGATCATATTCCTGAAATGATTAAAAATGTCTGATTTCTCTCATCACCACTAAATTTACCTTTCGAAAAAGTGCACGTAACATCTTATATAGTTTTCCTGTATCTAGTGAAATAACGAAATTCTTCATATAATGCCATCGAAATTGCCCAACCCTGTATAGTATGAGAACTGAAGTAAAATAAAAGCTTTACGTAAACACTTTCTAGTAGTTTTATTAATTACATAGCTGTAGATATCTTTTTAGTTCAAGTTTTAAGTTTAAATCTCCAAAATAAAACTGATTTTAAAAGAAATTTGGAAGGCGTAATGCGATAAAGTTTCTAATACACTGATTATTTACTGCATTTATAACGCCGATAGATATAAAAAAAATATTTCTACGCAAGAAGCGAAAGTATATTTTTTACACTGAAATTTACTAAAAAAAAAAAAAAAAACGTTTTCTGAATAAATGTGCATAAATTAAAGCTATTTAAAGCTGAGAATTTTAACGAATTTATCTTATGACTTCCGCATAATTTTATAAACCCAATGAATCACTTTTCAAGTTAATACTGACAGGCATACCAATCCCTCTTATAAAAATACATAATTCCGCAAGTCGAATTCCTCGAATATGAACGCTCATTATTCCGCGATTATTGGTGACTAATAGCTACGTGGGTGTGCCTCAGGTATAGCGTTTGGGTCCTACGCTTTCGACAATGGAACATTCAATCTGTGAAGTAAACCAAAAGTGTTTACGTGCTGTTGAATTTTATTTATACAATTACTTCAACTTTATATTTAGCCATTCCAGGAATAATAACGTACAGAGCGACGAATATCTTTTATATTTCGTTTTGTAATCAAACAGCATTAGTATAGACTTTAAGTCACAGTTCTTTACATCGGATTAGCTGCGATACCTCCGGACGATCGCGAAGAAGACAACATTAATTAGGCAGAATGAATATGTATATATAAAATAGACCGGTAGGAGTTTTGTAACCCGTTTTTTTTTTGTTACTTTCAAATACTCAACGAAATAATCATAAGTTCAAGGCTCCAATGGTGGACTTCGTATACCTATCTTCTGTGATTTTTCATTAGTGTGTTTGTACGCTGTGGCAACTGTGTTAATGCAGATAACTTACATTATTGAAAGATTAATGTTATTGATGTTGTTGATACATAGATTATTATGTTGGAATTTTGAAATTAAAGGTGACAAATAAGAAACGTTTGGGAAAAATATTTCGTAACTGATTGTAATATATCCATGTGATTCTGTAGGTTGTGATACGAAGAATGCATGGTGATTTTTCTAATATATTTTCGTCCTAAGATTGAGTACTAAATAATGTAAGACTATATTCTGTCAAAATGTAATGTGGCGGTCATTTTTCTTATTAGTGTTAATCAAATAATTTAATGAGAGCAATAAAATTAAGAATCATCTAGTATACTAGCCAAGTTAGTTTATAATATAGTACGTATTTGTTTAAAATTTATACTTGGTAAAAACTCTTAGAGTTTAGATTATTATAACTAGAGACCGGATTATATGCAAAGTGCATATATTTTATTTTTTGTATATCTTTAATTATAGTCTATATGTAGACGTATTACACTAATTGAAGTTAATTAGCGCTAATTAGTGATTGCATATATTGCATATTTAGGCATTTCTATGCATATTTTTACAAAAGTTGCATATTTAATCTTTTTCTTATCTTTTCTATTAGTAAAAATTCCTAGTAATTCCTAATGTAGATCGACAACCGACAATTCTCAGAACGATAAATCTTTTACATTGGTTTCTCTAAAACTCTTTTCCAAGAACTGCACGTGTTTAATTTCGCCTAGCAGAAGGGATGTAGTAAATACGTTTTATTATTATTAATTCCCAAATAAACTATTCATTCATTGAATATCTTTGAGCGAAACAGCATGTAATTGTGTTACGCTTTAAATAATGTGCGTACATACAATGAGTATAGCGAACAAAATTTCTTTATGCATTAAGCCATATCCTGAACTGGTAAAAAATGGCGACAAAATATTTTGTCGAGCCTGCAGTAAACTGGTAAGTTTAATTTTACTAAAAGCTTTACAATTGTTCTTAAATTCTTTAACTTTTGATATAAGATGACAATTGTTATTGTAGGTGTCTTCTGAGAGAAAATACCTGATTGATCAACACGCTAAAAAAACTATCACATATTCGAAAATATGAAAAACTAAAGCGATCCGCATGTGTGTAGCAATCTATACGTCAATGTGTAGCATGACGCATGTGTAACGCATTAATTTTGTCTAACATACCATTAGCAAGATTAAACAATGTTAATTTGAAATCATTTCTGCAAAAATATTGCAAACGTAATGTACCTGACGAAAAAATTATGTCACATCTTGTTACCAAACAATAGCAGAAATTCAACAATTGGTAGGGAATAATTTTATTTATATCATGGTAGATGAAAGTACGGATAAGTGTGGCCGTTATATTGCCCATTTGTTAATAGGAATTCTTCATGAAGATATTGTAGGTAAATCATATTTAATTTATTGTAAAGAATTTCAAAAAAACAAATAATGTGACAATTGCCCAATTCGTTCAAGAAGGTTTATCAAATTTCTTTTTAGCTGGAAGTATACCTTGTGAAAAAACTTACTAATGTTGTTCGACGCTGCACCATACATGATAAAAGCCGCGCAAAATTTATAATTTTTTTATAGTAACATTATTCATACCACTTGCTCAGCTCATGGGTTCAATCGTGTAGCCGAAGACATTAGCAATCAATTCCCTTTGATTAATGATTTAATTAGGAATGTCAAAAAGGTATTTTTAAAAGCACCTTTACGAATCCAATTTTATAAGGAGCGACTTTCCGGTGTTAAGTTGCCTCCTGGACCGATTATTACGAGATGGGGTACATGGTTAGAGGCTGCAATTTTTTTCGCCGATAATTTTGAAGGAATAAAAAATGTAATTCTTGAAATCACTACTGACTGCATTGCTCTAGAAAACTCTAAAAAGATAGTAACATCAACAGAATTGCTACAAAACCTTTTATATATTAAGTCAAATTATAGTTTTGTTTCAAGTTCCATTCGTAAACTAGAAACGCAAGGGATGTCGCTCTCGGAATCAGTCGAAATAGTAAACGAATTTGATATGGTATGTAAGAAGGTTAAAGGTACAATAGGTAATTCTATATACGATAAGTTTAAAAAAGTGATAAATTGAAATTGAAGAAAGTTAAGAAAATTTTGGAAGGTGAAACAGTAAACGATTTCGACTTGGATTTTAGTTTAGAATGTATTGCAAAGTTAAAAAATGCACCAATTAAATCTGTGGATGTTGAAAGAAGCTTTTCTATTTCGAAACATATGTATTCTGATAGAAGACAAAACTTTTTTTTACACAATTTTGAAAAACATTTAATTATAAATTGTTTTAGAAATACGTTGTGAAAAAAATTTGTGCAATAAAGTTAATGTTTAAATTTCTGCTCTTATTTATTTTATGTAAAAATTTTGCATATTGTCGCAATTTTTTTGCATATATGTCCCAGGTTTATGCATATTTTCTCGAAAATCGATGCATATATATGCGCATATATTCCAGTTTTTCTTTGCATATAATCCAGTCTCTAATTATAACTCTTCTCTCCAATTGGTTTTTAGTAATTTATAAGCAGATCATACGCAAAAGAACGGGGGGTGTCGGCAGCTACCGTTGTAATAGAGCGGACGTGCCGTTCGTCTGAAGCGCGGTGGTTGAGGGAGTCGCCATTAAGCGCTGCCCACAACACATTACATATTGATAAAAGTGAATCACGTAGCGGGATAATTTATTTGATATACACGTTATTGCTAAATGCCTTGGGCATTTGCTGCTGCCGGAGAAGAATACCAGACACTTGTAAAAAATAAACGCGTAGCGGGTTAGTGTGTCCCGGCTGTTGTGTAATATCTTGACCATTTCTTTAGAGCCGAGAAATAAAACCTCATGAGTAAAGATTCTCGCAATTATATTAGACTGCATATTATCAGCCGTGAGCTGAAGTGTTGTGCCGTCGTATGCTAGTGGGTAAAGGTAGGAAGACGGTCAAAATGATAATAAGTGTACTGATGGGTCATTGTAGACTAAATTGGCATACGTATAACAGCCCTACTTGCAGATTCTGCCAAGTGGAGGAAGAAACACCATTTCATGTGCTGTACCAATGCGAAGACTTGGCGATGATAAGGTTTCTAGTAATGGGCGTGGAGAACTCCGCAACCAGTAGCTACACAAGAGAAGCCACTCTCAAGAATGATGGGTCTAATTAAGAGGGTAAAATCAGAGAGCATCTTCTAGAAAAGAGACGATCATAATAGATCTGAAAAGGTCGCGATGAAACAAGTCCATGGGCTATTTCTACCCTAATCTACTCTGATTTTGGTGTTCATTTAGGAAAAAGTTAATGAAAAACAATTCTCTAAAAATAGTCGATTGAACCTAAGCCTCATAGTGATGAGAGCTATTTGAGCATTAGGTTAAAGCAAAGTATAAGTTGTTATAATACGATTGCGTCTCATTCTATATTTGATTTATTTAGTACAATTTAGCCTTATCATTTCAATCTTTAACAACTTTATTTCTGTAGTATTTACAATGAATGTGACATTATTAACAAATTATGAATATAATTGACGTGGCAATGCTCACAGTTGGCAATTAACATAGCCATAACAACTCACGTATTTACTTACAGACCATGTAACTTAAAAGCACTTTCAAGGACAATTAATACGAATTAACAACATTAATGCATTATAAATAAAGTAATCCACTTTGTGGTAGTATCTACCGGAGAAACGCTAAAATTACTAAATACGTAACTGCACTATAAACATTCTCTCTTTCGTTCCACTATAAGTATATCCCGTTAAATAACGCAGAAAAAAAATACAAACAAAATTTCGCAAATTGCAAATCTCTTTGTCGTTGAACTTTTAATAGGCGTCATTGGAACAAACCAGGAAACTTGGTATTATTACAGTGAAATAAAACGGCGTGCAATTAATGTTTCAAGGGTAAATTCAGCCTCTGTTCCGACATAAAAATGAGAATGACAGTTGTGGAAATACTCATATTTTGCTCGAATTTTTATGCTAGGAGAGTTTATGGTTTATCCTTGCATATTTTAACTTGCAAATGTTAATTGTTTTGTTGTACGGCATCTAGATATGATTTGTTAGAATTTGTATATTCAACAGTGTTTAAATGATTAATGTGCAGCACATTTCTAAGATGTTATAGAGCATGTTACCGACTGCTGAGTGTTCCTTGAATGTAATTTTGCGACTGGTTGAGAGTTTTAGGAATGCAAAGTGCTTAAGGTTTCTAGAAATGCAATCAGGAGTATTGTGAAGCACTATGCCGACACTTAAAACTTATCAGTAAATCATATTATAAACTATTTTGAACCAAACACTAAATCAGAGTACATTTTAATAGGACTAATTTATTATACAAGTGAGCCACTACATTCGCGTGGGTTTATATAAAAAAAGTGGTAACATATTCTCAATTTTTTTCGTTAAGGATTATACAGGTTTAGAGAACTACATTTCAAAATTACTTTGATGTATACAGGGTGACTCAAAGAAAAATTACGGACTAAAGTTGTGAAAAATTGAGTGGAACACCCTGTAGATTATGATATATTTTCATAGTACACACTAAATAAAGGCAAGTTGGTATTAGGTTTCTTATATCTAACTCAACTCGCTTACGAGATAATTAACTATTCTTCAAAATGTAGACCAAAATTTAAGAGGCACGCCTGTCATGCATATTTAAGCTAGATATTTTAAACTATATTTATTTTTTAACTAAAGCATTACACTTGATAATAAAATAAAAGTACCTAATGCAAAAAATTATACGGGGTGAACAGAAACATACTTTTAATTTTCGCTATCTTTAATGGCAAGTAATAAGTTTCTTATTTAAATGGACATCCTGTATTTATTACCTTATTTAGATTCTAATTTTAACGGTCTTTAAGGTTGTATTAATGCTTCCTATACCTATCTGTTATAGTTTCTTAGTAATTTATAATTTTCTATTTCGAATATTAATTCCTATACATTCTTTTTTCAAAAGTAGGCTTAGACAAAAGTGTTGCTATTATTCATTATACACAAAAGTTATTTGACAACTACAGGACTTGTCAGTTGCGCATCATTGTTGTTCGTGGTTATTTAAAAAGCATTTTAATTATTTACAATGAGAAATTACCTTCAAGCAGAAAGGATTGATATGATTTTAATAATTGGAAAGTGTGAAGAAAATTGTTTGCTAGCATCAAGGATTTATGCGCAAAAATATCCTAACAGACGCCATCCCGATAAGCGTTCTTTAGAAAAATAATTGTTGCAAGTATTCCGAAATACAGGAAGTGTGTGTTATAAGAAAACAGAACGACAAAAACCGATTACCGGAAATGAAGGAAATAATATTTTAGTTATCGAATCTCTTGCTGAAAATCCGCATACAAGTCAACGAAAGATAAATGAAACTACAGGGATAAGCAGAGGGAGCATCAGAAGAATTACAAAGATGAACAAATTTTACCCATACCACATACAATTGCATCAAGAACTTCTGCAAACAGATTATGATCGGCGGCTTGAATTTTGTTTATGGATTCCAGAAAAGTTAGGAGATGACAAAAAGTTTCTCGATTTTGTGTTACTTTCGGATGAGTCAACTTTTTATAATGACGGATTAGTTAATAGGCATTATTTTTCATTATTACAGCGACGAGAATCCCAATTTCTTTAGAACCCTAAATCGTCAACATAGATGGCCTGTTAATTTGTGGGGCGGAATAGTTGGAAAGCACGTGATAGGGCCATACTGTTTTGATGGTCACTTGAATGGTGCCATGTTTCTGCAATTTATAAAATAAACTCAGCAATACTTTTGGAAAATATACCTATTAATATTCGAGACCAATCAAATGGTGCTCCTGCGCATTTTCATTAGGATAGGCTGCGGAGGTCCACAGAATTGTCTAGCAAGATCTCCAGATCTAACGAACCCAGATTTTTTTTATGGGGATATATTAAAAATATTGTTTATGACATACCACCAACCACACTTGACAATATGAAAGAGCGGATAAGAATGGCGTTTCAATCTATAACACCAAATGTTTTGAGTAATGTTAAAGACTCATTTCAGGAAAGAGTACGCCTCTGCATTGAAAACGATGACCATCATTTTGAATTTTTTAAAACATTAGCGCATAAATTTCAGTTTATTCGTTTTAATAAAGTACATTTTTGAAGTTTACTTAATGATGACTTTTAATTAGTATGTAAAAAAGCTAGTTGAAAAGTTAGGCTGATTATTATCGTCTATCTATGTTGAATAATAACAGCAGTTTTGTCCAAGCCTACTTAAAAAAAAAAAAAAAAAAATAATGGCTAGGAATTAATATTTGAAAAAGAAAATTATAAATTACTAAGAAACTATAACAGATAGGTATAGGAAGCATTAATACAATCTTAAAGACGGTTAAAATTAGAATCTAAATAAGGTAATAAATACAGGCTGTTCCATTTAAAATAAGGAAGTTACTTGTCTTTAAAGATAGCGAAAATTAAAAGTATGTTTCTGTTTTTTGCATTTCTTTTATTTTATTATCAAGTCTAATGCTTTACTTAAAAAATAAATACAGTTTAAAATATCTAGCTTAAATATGCATGACAGGCATGCTTCTTCAATTTTATTCTACATTTTGAAGGCTAGCTAATTATCTCGTAAACGAGTTGAGTTAGGCATAGAAACCTTACATCAACTTATCTTTATTTAGTCTGTACTACCAAACTATATCACAATATACAGGGTGTCCCATTTAATTTTTCACAACTTTGGTGTGTAACTTTTCTTTGAATCACCCTGTATACATCAAATAATTTTAAAATGTGCTCCTTTTGAATCTGTATAATTCTTATCAAAAAAAATATGTTACCACTTTTCGTATATAAATCGACGCGAATGTAGTGGGCCACCCTGTATATTTAGCAATTATATACTCGCATTAGAGGTGTCATATCTAAAAGGAATAATTTATTTTTAATTTGATTTTTTAGGCATCAAAATGACTATATTTAAAGCAAGCTATGGTAAGAATGTGAACTTTTTATCTTTGATAATTTTTTGCGAAAAAAGAAACATCTGTTAGTTGTTTGTGAAGAAACCTGTTGTTTATTGGAGCTGACTAGTACAGAAATGTTTACTTATTCAGCATCCGTCTACGAGTGTGAAGCGAAACAAAATGGCTTTAATAGGGATGTAAGGCACAGACACATTTCCAAAAAATCAATTTGAACAAATTATTCTTTATAGATGTAACACTTTTAATATCACTGATTATATTTGGATATTGCTACACTTAAACGTTTTCATTCAAACGTTACATAATAATTAATAGAGACGCGTGTATTTCTTATTAATTACTTACTCTTTTTAATGCATCTATTCGCTCCTATAGATTCAGAATCAATTCCGCATTCCGTCGTACATACCTGAAATAAAAGAAATAGACGATTAACCACACGGAATTTAAGCCGAAATTGTAGGTTGTATTAAAACAATGGACGCAGAGGTTTTACAATGGTATTCTTTTGATACCCCCGCGCATAACTCGTCTGGGAGAGTAAATAACGTCCTTAAGTATGTATGTATATGTATATACAACATTTTAAAGTGGAGAAGATACTCGAAGAGTCTCGTATTAAGACGACTGTTGGCCGTCGAAGCTTTAATGTAGACTTTCACTTTCAGTTCGAAGGTATATTTTGTATTTAAATAATGAGCGTAAAATGTCAGCTTGTGTAGCTGTTTATATTTAGTAAATTTCTGCGACTATTGAGTTGTATTTTTAATTAGAAATTGATGTAGTTTGTTTTGTTTTAATCAATTTTTTTTTATACAGAAAATATAACCCTTTCGATTGATTTCAGTTGCACAAGGTAATATTGCTTATGCCTCTGCTTCAAAAACCGTGGCATATTTCCCTACACTGTAAAAAATTACAGTAATTTTGCCATGGTAAATCAGAAATATTACATGTAATAACGTTGTGAATTTACCACAATAAATCATGTAAATTTTGTTTTATATGTTTTTTCTAAGATATTTAACATGGAAAAAGAAATTTCGGTAAAATTTATAGCTTCTTCATGTGAGTTTAAGATGTAACAAAAATTCAAAAGGAAAATACAGGAAAAAACATGTACAATTTTGTATTTACTCTCAAAATTTACTTAAAAGTGTAAAATTGACATTTTTTTTGGGGTATATAGTGCACTTTAAAAATAATTTTACTAGTGAACTATTAATTTTGCTGTAAAAATATGAGGATCTTTTATATTTATTTGTTTTTACTTGAATTTTCGGGTAAAACTATAGATATCATGGAAAATACGAAATTCATACGCCGCAATGTGATTGGTTATTGGATTATTTATCTGTGCGCGTAGGTAATTCTGTTCGTTTGTCGAACTTATTATTGGCTCAATGATATCATGTACGTCACAAACAATTGAGTTTCGAAGCGTGTTCATTCTTGATCCCTGTTGAGCATTCAGTATGACCTATAGGTGCTATAAAAGAATTAGGTAAGTTGCTTGCTCTCTTTATAAAAATACATATGAAAATTACTTCAGTGTTCGGTAAATATAGAGTTCATATAAATATTACATACGAATTTTAAAGTACAATCTTTGAAAAACACATCAGCATGTGAAATTTACTAGATGGTAGAAATTTTACCTTATGAAGCAAATACCTGTAAAATTGTAGGCAACTTTGTTACCAACGATTTTACATGTACTTTTTTTTACAGTGTAGAAGTAGGGTGATTATTGTGTTTTTCACTTTACTATAGATTTTACCACAGTTTAGTTCTCGGTTTTTGATTCGTTTGTATACCATGTCATTTCCCTGAACCTGTCTCTGTAGCTAGATTGATACCAGCTTATCCGATCCGTGATTTCTACCTCGAAACTTTTGTTAAATAAATATGCGGAAATCGTGTGGTCTGATCTCAATCTCAAGAGGTCACCTTCCACATAATGTACAATGTTAATACTTCTTCTTCTTCCTCTCTTCCCTATCATCGCCAGGTAGAGAGGAGGAAGGTGTAATAGGCTGTAGGGTAGTTCTTATTGCGTTTGTTTATTCCTAAGAGACCCATCATAAATTCGTTCGCGATTTTAAGCAAATCTAGCCCTACGTTATGGATAAGAGATTTTAATGTGATTTGTAATCACAATCAACAATAGACGAGAAATTAGTGAGAAATAAGAATAGCTAAGGACTCAGATTGGAACCGGGGGCACACCTAAAGTTGCATATCTATATATAATATAACCAAAATAACCAAAAAATCACTACTAGTTGAATAAGCGTTAGTAAAATTTATTAGAGAACTGCTACTAAATCCATACTAGCTCAATTTATTTCATCAGATAGCTAGAGACATTTATTTCTGCTGAACTAGTGCTTTGATTATACACATCATATTACTTTGGACAGGCTCCTATTAGTCAATTTAACCTTACGAAACGTGTTGTAAATGGTATTGCTCTTAACAAAGAATCTATTGGCCTGTTCGAATACTTTAGAACGCTGGTAAAGTGGATATGGGTCTGTAGTGCTCAGGGTTGTATTGGAATTACATTCTCTATTTTTAATTCCTTCGGTAAAACAAACCCTGCCATACACGTATTTAGGTATAATAAATACCATCTGGTAAGAAGTGCAATTATTACTTCTAAAATGTTCTGTAAGTGGTGAATTTTAATTAGATTTAAATTTAAACATATTTCTACTTCTCTCTTGAACTTGAATTTTTTTGTAATATGTATATGAGAATGTACAGCAAAACTTTATGATTTGAGCTCAATTCTTCACATCTCAACGCAAAAATTCGAGAAATTACATAGATTTTAAAGTGTTATTTGTTTTAGTTCAGTCTTTTATTGTCCATTTTAATGTCTGTTATTTGCACATTTCACTTATTACTATTACTTACATTGCACTTTTCAATTTTACTATGGTTTTAAATCTTGACTATCTTTAAACTGATTATAGATTCTGACCTGAAGATGCTCGGTTGAGCGAAACAGGTCGTATGATATATTAAAGAATTTTGTGAGGATCAAGACCTTTTTCTTATTTTTTTCCCCAATATTTTTTTTTGCCAAGATACTGACGGAAAAATCTGATGTGTTCACTGTTTCCTAGCGTATTTGTTAATTATTTTAGTTATTTAGTAAGATAAACCAAACTATTGCTTTGAATTCAGATTTAGGACCTTTAATTATAGTCTTTATTATTTATTCAGTCTGGAAGGATTTTAATTTAAACTAAAGAATAGACGTAGTTGGATATTAGCATTTAGTAAGTGATTATTTTTACTATGTAAGTATTTAAGTATGAATTAGGCTAGTTTTGACATAGTAATATAGTTCAGTTCTTTTGTTTTTGTGGCTAGGTGTGCTAAACTGTTTTTTTTTAGTATTTTCAACACCACAGTGTTGAGTATTTGTTCTTTCTACCTTCGCCTCATTTTTGTTTGTTGTGTTACTTGAAGGGAGATGTTCATAATACACTGGCAAAAACATGATTGAGTGAATTATTAACGTATTGCTGTGGACACTTTGTGTTCGCGAAGTTTTTTTTTTTTTTGTAAGTTGCACAGATGTGCATGTTTACTCCGATTTGCCTTTATCAATGTTTCGTGGGAGTTTGCTCAAATTCGTAATGTTAATTTTTAAATAAGATTTAGTTAATGAATGGATTGTTTAATTTATTTATTTAAATGTTCAGTTTTTTTAAATTAATTTCACTTTTTAATTTGGTTTAATTGGTCAATGTCCTTCTTAGAAGTTTTATTCTATGATCTTTGCGCGTTGCGTTGCACGCAGCTGTTGTTTATATATATACGGCTGTTTAGCATTGTAAGACTTAATTCCGAGATTGACTCAACAGTAAGTAGATGTAAATTTGTATTTCATTGCTGCCATTTTGTGATTTCATTTGATTTAAAGTGTTGTTTCGTTTAATTTGATTTTATTTCGTCCATCACGGAACTCGTTTTATAATAATTGTTATTATATTCTTGTGTACACAAATTAGATATAAGATCATTTATTATTTCGTGCTGGAAGATATATTTAGTTTATAGAGTTAATGTTTTAGAGTTTTTTTTTAAATTTTGCTGATTTGTATTTAATTATTAATCACCTCGGGTTGGGTGAATAGAAGCATTGTGCTTGTAATTAAATTTTTCTGTTGTAAATTTACTTGATTTGCCCACGTTTAATTTAGTTTGTTTTAATTTTGAAACCACGCCGATTGAATTGATATGAAAAGGACTATCTTCCTGAACTAATTTGTTGTTTGCTTTGTTAAAGGATCAGCATTGTCCTTTTGTAAATTAGATTGCAGTTTTTGATTTCGGCCAGAGCCTTAAGTTCATGGTTTTTTTCCTGCAATTTGTATTTAATGTTTTTTTTTCTTTTTTTTATATAATAAAATTATTAATATTTTTATTTTTGATTAAACCTTTTCAATTTTTGGAGTAATTAAAGAAAGTCAGATTTCTTTCACTCACTTTTTACTTTTCGTGATTAGTTTTAATTTGCGAGGGTAACTCTGAGGATAATAGTTCTTTTGCGCCCTTTTATCCGTTGAGCTAGTTAATTTTATTTTTCATTTTTAATTTTCATTTTGCATTTTCTTTGGTACCTTCAGTACACAGCAGTATGTCGGACGTTTGCAGGGGGTACACTCCTCAGTTGTGTCCAATTATTCCAAATGCGATTCAATAAGTGCATTGAAATATATGACGACATTTTTGAGCACTGAATATAGGCAACTCTATTAGAGGTTTCTATTTCAAATTTTTTTTTTTTTTTTGGTATTTTATGAGAAGTTAGCATGAAAATTTATCACTACATAAAAAAAAAAATAGCTAGGAAAATATGCATCTGCAATCAAATAGCATGCAACCTAGGCATTAAACTGCAATTTACAATTGATACTTTATTTTTATCAATGAGACAATAAAAAAATCTAAACGATATTGTAATGGTTACATCAACGGAACTAATCACTCTCCATTAGTACTTAGATAAAAACTCAGTCAAAGTTAACCATCGCCTCTTACTAGATCAACGTGAAAATCGTTCCTAGTGACGGGTACAGTGCTTGTGGTAAAAGACTATGTTTATATATAAAGTATGCTTATGTTTCTTCTTAGTCAATGTACGTAATGGGATAGATATTCTTAAGGTTTAAAAAAAAATCGTTCAACTTTGTTTTAGGCTGCGTTGGGAGCAGATGTAGTAATTAAGAAAATTAGAGAATGTGGTCGGCCAATGCAACATGTCTCTATGGATTGTGATAATCCAACGAAGGGTGTTGTGCAGCATTGCGATATAGTTTACAGATTACCTACGGATGACGGGGATAATTTTAATGTAAATATCTATAACGCAATATTTAATTATTAATATACCACACTGCATTTTCTTAAGTTGATTTAAAATCATCTCTTTTTTAGATTGAAACTAAAATAGAAATACTACACGGTAAACGCTGGAGAAAATTAACGACTTTAAGGCATGACAAAGGATGTTGTGGAGCCTTTGAAATCTACTTAAAAGAAGTCCTTTACAGTTTTTTTGAGGCATGCGGTTTACCAAAAGAATGTCCTTTTAAAAAGGTATTCGTTGAATAATAGCGCATGTGTGTACTTTTTTTTTTTTTTGATTGTATCTCTAGGGAGTCATGACCGCCAAACATTTGCCTATCGATATCAGCGGTGCACAAGGATTCTTTATACCTAAAGGAATTCTCAGGGTAACCACGAAATCATTTGAAAAGACTTCGGGAAAATTGGGTGTATGTGTCGTCCTGGATGTTGAAAGTAGATAATGGAAATGTAACTACTTATAGGGATTATTTTTCGTGTATTTTTGCTAGTACTAGTAAAAATAATTAGATATTAAAACAAGTTAATTGATATTATTCATTGAATTAGTAGGTAGATTGTGCTTTAATTTAACTTAAAATAAACCACTTTCGCATATCTTAATTCATGTTATTACTGATATCCATATTTTCAATCAGTCATTATTCTTAAGTACATTATGATTTAATTATTTACAGGCTTAGAGCATAGGTTAATAGGTTTTTGTAACAGTAATAGATAAAATATCTTAGAAGTCCTAATAATTGATCTTAGTACAATTCTTCATTCAGAGCCATTTCACTTAAGGGGAGGTTTACATGTATTTGACTGGAAAAATCGATTTTTGGTTTTTTGCATTTCTTGAAAGCTCCAAATATATAACATACATGGTTAAAGCGGTTTCGTAATATTCGCATTGTTTAAGCCGCTGCGGCTTATTAAAAGAGCGGGTGTACCGAACACAAACAGAGCAAATTTGATGTAATACTATATTCGACTCGGGGCGGCTCGGGTCGAAATATCATACTTATTGTTTGTTAGTGTATGTATAGTTGTCTTTAATGATTAGAAATGCCACTGCAGTCGGGATCACAAATAAACGACAGAGTAGCTATTTATATTACAATAATATGAAGCAATTAGATCCGAAATAAAACGCACATTTGAAGAAACTGATCTAACAATATTTCTTTTACTTAAAACACACTTTCAAACGCTTTAGAAAACTACTTACCATAAAATGTATCAATTTATTGCAGATGCACTTACTTACACTAAATTTCTTATAAAAGCTGACTAGAATATGATGCAAAAGGTAACCGCACTACGGATCATCAGAGTAGCACAGGAAAAAGGAAGTCGATGCGATGCCTTAAAAGAAATTTTCGCACGATTTCGGATAGGCGACTAAGACAAGACAATTTTTAAGCAATTTGTGATTTTTAGCCGTACGAAATGTTACTGTTCAAGAAAAAAAGAGAATGCGTTGGAGATGTACAAAAAAGAATGAGTGGACTTTGAAGAAAGGGCGCTGGTAAACTGACTGACAAAGTTATTGATAATTTAACAATAGTGTACTGTGGACTGGCAATTAGACAACATCCAGATTCTGCATAAAAATGAGGGCAGCTATTTGGGCTATTATAAATGTTCAACCGACGCGGATCCACGACACATTTATTGTCCAAAAGGTGTAGACAGCCTGTGTAAGTAGCGCGTTGCAGAAGCCAAGGTTGAGCTTGCTTCATTCATACATGACCCTCTTTTGCAAAAAAAAAAAAAATCAAGATGCTATTAGGCCGATTAATGAAGTTTTTTCTAGAGTGATTTCTTGCAAAGATGCATTGGAAAAAATTGTCAAAACTGAAACGACTTGTTTAGTTCAGTGTTGTAGAAACTAGCTCCAAAAGATTTACACTGCGACCCATAAACAATTCAACTTGCTACCTACATTGCCGCAAATTTATTCAATGAAGGTTACTTTTCTGTATTACAAATAATGAATGCGGTGGGAATTGCAGTAGGACTTGATGCCAAAAATTTCGTCATCAATTCTGATCGTCAGCGCATACAAGAGCAGAGCAGAGTATGTCGAGCGCTGCAAAACTTGCTGTGCTGTCTAAAGGGAAGCAACAAATTTTGCAAATGCAGAAGTATGAAGAAGAAGAAGGATTAATGTATGTGCTGGAATAGCTGACTAAGTGTATGTTGAACTATTTGTAAAAATTTTTGCTGAGAAACTTTGAACGCGTTTTTCTCGAAACATGATTTTTCATATCTGCGTAAGTTCTAGTTCTTCAAGTGTTCAATATATCAACTTAATGCTTTTGGTTTCTTAATGTAAACAGTTTTTATTGGAGGTTATACCTATAATATACTAAAATTTGCAATATCCACATTTTTATATCCACATACACACAAAAAAGAAATAGAAAATAGTCAAATCAAAGTCCAGGTATCTGCCACATTGTTTGCTTTCGACTTATTTGGTTAAATTTAGGTATAATCTCCAACAAATTTAATATATTTCTAACTCTTCTTTTTATTTTCAATTTCGGATCACTTTTGCGTATGCTAGAACTTACGCAGTTTGACCGTGTTTTCTGTACACATTGCTATCTAGATACAAATAGCGAACGTTATAGTGGTCTTGTCTTTAAAAAAAATATATTTTTTTAAAGTTCAAATTTTAATATATTTATTAAGAAAAAGCCGTATTTCGTATATCTTTTCCTTTGTCTAAAAAAAAGCTCAAAGTTTTTGGACTTTTCCATATATATATGTAAACCTCCCTTAAATATCCATTTTTCACTTAGCAATCGAAAAAAACAGAATTGGGGGATGATCGAGTTGAAATATATAGATGTTATAGCAATTATTGCAAAATAAAATATTTATTTTATAATTTAAATAATAATTAACATAATTATTTTTGTTTAGGTAGAAATCGCAGTGTTATTTGATATTGTATCCACAATCAGAAAATCTTTGTATCTCTCATTTACTTATACTGGAACACATAAGTCATAATTGGTTAATTTTACAGGAAAAATAAGTAACTATAAATACGAAAAAACTTTCTAATGATTACCTAAAATTGGAGATTCTTAAAAATTTAAAGATGGGTGCTGTCGCATTTCCTCCGTTGATGTGATTTGATAATTTTACGAATATATATATATATATATTTTAAATTATTTAATTGCGTAAGTACACACTAAAAAATGCAGGTAATTTTTCTTGGTAAAAATCACTTTTTTTGATAAGTTTTCGCATTGAAACTTCAGCAAAATGTCGAAATGTTAGAAATTTTCCCATAATACGAGTATTTTATGTGAATGTTTTAGGAAAATTTCTGTTTCTTAGAAAAAAAATCACTAACATTTTAATATTACCAAGAAAAATAATACCTCTTAGGAAAAACTTTTTACAATTTGGAAAATTGCAGTCATAAATATAGTAATTTTCAAGGAAACAAGCAAGGCGCGCTGCATTAACTTAAAATGTTCTGATTTAAATCAGACGTAGGCAGAAATGACATGGCGTTCTTGTTATTTTAGAACTATGATACTGATTAGGTGGTATTAATTCATATTAGAAAATCGGGTTGTTGTTCTTTTAATGCTTTAAAATCTGTTACGCACTCTGCTACAATTTGAACATGAAATATCCGAAACAACTTGCATGCACGTTGGAATTAATTCAGCATTATCTGTTAAAAACCCACTTACGCACTAAAAAATTTAGGTAATTTTTCTTGGTGAAAATCATTTTTTTGGACAACTTTCCGAATTCAATGGGAGTAAATGTACAAAATGTTTTACGTGAATATTAACGAAAAATTTCTGTTTCTTAGAAAAAAAAAACTTTAACGTTGTAGTATTACTAAGAAAAATATTAATATCTCTTAGGAATAACTTAACGTTTCTTACAATTTGGAAAATTACAGTTAAAAATAGTATTTTTTTATAATATTTTTTACTTTTATTCAAGTAAATTACTTTAACGGCAAAAAGTATTTTTTAAAGTTATTTATCTTATACAAAGTCGGTACAGTTACAGATAAAGTAGTAGTAGATTTACGTTAAAATTGTATTACAAAACTGTAAATCATGACGTCATGATGTTCTAAACACGTAATAGCAAAGTTTTCTGGCCTATAGTAGCAAATTCGTTAAACATTATTCTACAAGTGCAGGAATTGCCATGAAGATGGCGGTTCTCCTATTTTACTACACAAACTTTCCACATTCGATATAGATTTTCTACATGGTAGACATAGATCAAATCTATTACTTTCCAGATAAATATTTCTTAGGAACTGTTAATATAACATAAAAAAGTATTTTATAAGCAATGCAGCAGGAAGCGAATTCAAAATAGATAAATTTCAAAAATTATTTCGCTTTTACGAAAGCTGGCAATGGGACCTTAAATTCAAATTTAATTTCTTTAAGAATGAATGAGATTAGTTTTTCTGTTATACTTAGTACCTGTTGTACAAGGACCTGGAAGTGCTGGAGGGGGCGTACTTTAAAACAAAATTTAAAAAAAAGATAGTAACGTCCAGAAGGGGGGGAATTGTAATTTTTTATTTTTTTCCCCAATACTGAGAAGGGGAAAAGGGGTGTTGGTGTTTTTTTTAATTTTTTTTTGCAAAACCGGAGAAAGACTAAGAGATTTAAAATAATTCAAATAAATTATTTTTCAAAATTATTAAACAATAAGGTGGAGGGGGACGAAAGTGAAGAGGCAAGAATATTAACATTTTTGCATGATCAAATAAATGTTTTACCAAGACGTTTTTTTTTTTGTAACACCAGCAGGGGCTGAAGGGTAGGTAAACAGGGATGATTTTCTTTTTAGAGACGTTGGCATTGGAAGGGAATGAAGATTAAGTTTTTAATAATTAAACCATGTTCAATTGAAAAACTGCCCTAACACAGGCCTTCTTCAGTACAAAAATCCTGTAGGTGTCTGTAGCATCACCGCGGAAAACTGCACAATATTGGAAACAAGACCCGACACACTAAAGGCTGCTTCAACACTCACATACCGCGAAACAATTCTCAAGCTGCAACAGAATCGTCCCAGCCTCGATGCGAGGTCCCCACGACAGGCAACTGACCACCGTAATATCACGGAAGCTAAAATGATTCACACAGATAAGTAGCTCGTTATTGTGTTCAATAGGTAATTCCAAAGTGGATGTGTTGAAACAAAGAATCTGTATTGTAGTGACATTTCATTTGGGATTGTTTCTTTTGAACTATGAGTCTAGAAGATGCTAATTAGCTTCTAACTTATCTTTTTACTTTTTCACAGGTTTTCTCCCGAACAACACAAGAAATGTCATCAACGTATTAAACAATCAGATCATCAATGATTGATGGTGAGGTCGTTCACATAAAGCAAGAATAGCAACGGTCCGAGAAGAGAGCCCTGTGGAACACTAAAAGGCATAGGTTGACTAGACAAAACATCAGCCCCGGTTACATCATAAGCTGCTACTCGCTGTTTACATAAGAAATTCATTTGCCGCGCCTCTAAATCTCATTATCTCTCCAGTTGACGTAAGAGAGTCTATGAAAGACCTTGGACAGATCCATGAGGGCACGAGCTCTTACATCTTTAGAAGTTGGAAAATTGCTCGAATAGTGAATATCTTCTGTACATATACATTTTGATTTTCATGTAGAATATTATGTTTTGCTATAAAACTTATTATCCAATGGAGCTTTTTAAAAATTTTAGAAATATTAGCTATCACCAGTGAAACAGGGATAGCATAGAGCTGTAGAAAATTCAAAAAATGATAAATTTTATGATTTTTTCTTTCAACACCGACTCACATAACTAGACTAGACTATAAGGAACGGCTACTTTATTGATAAATACAACTTAAAACAGAAAAAGCTTTCTAATATTTATTTGTGGAGACGAATACATCGGTGGAATTAATTATTAGTAATTAATAATAACTAAAACCAATAAATGTTTGGAAATAGTGTTACGTATCTTCAGTTTACTCTATTTTTCCTTTCCTGCGGTTAATCCAAGTAATAATTTTAAATTTAAATACCATATGTTATCGCATCAGATATATGAACTAGTATTTAAACATTTCTGCTTGCATGAAATTAGAAACATGCATATATTAAGTTCTTTTTAGAAAAAATTAATTGTTCTAATGATTTAGTTGGGTTTTCCAATTATGTTAATCTGTATAATGAAAAAAAAAAGTATCATTCTTGTAACACTGATCATTAAAAACGGCGCAAAATAAAAGTAAACATACTAATTACAAACATAAATGCAAGATGCAAATATACAGTTTTTTTATCACTGGGTTTAAAAAGGAAAAGTCGCTCTTAGTAAAAGTAAATTCGCACATGCCTGCCAACCAAGCGAACTGGAGATATGAATAAAACATTATCGGAGATAGAAAGTGAAATGGCCGTTTCTCGCTTGATTAACAAAACATACAACATTGATTTGTTTGCTGGCACGTAAGCGTTCAAAATGGAATTTTCTATATTTTTCGGCTTCAGTCGTGGTTTACATATACACTAAATCCAGCTTTCCCCAGATGTGGAAGGTAATCGTACGTATGTAGGAAATGACATCTTTAATTTTCGCAGAAAATGGGTTTTAGTGACAAAATGAAAATTAATACCTAACTAATCTGTTTATAGCACGTGCAGTGTGGCAATCTGTGTTGTCTGTAGAGTCATATGTTTGTATCTCCAATTAAAATGGAGAAGGTATTTAGAAAGTTTAAGCGTCAACAGGCAGAAGTTCCATGTTTTGAATGCTTTTAATCTTTGAATATTGATATTTTGACATCTGCTTATTTGAAATGCCTCCCAAATGTTGTCCGTCTGCTACTCTTATTAATTACTAGTGTTTTGAATTGTTAAATACCAGAAGGAAACTTTCATATCATATACTCATTCTGTCCACTTAAATTGTGAAAGAGAGTTTCCTTTTTATAGACGTATTGAACATTTATTACTAGTTTAAAATTATAAAGATGTGAACGTCGAGACACCAGTTTGAATTTAAGGTCATTTAAGTAACACACATCTATTAGAAATAGCAATGTTATAAAGTATTGAAGAAAAAGATCTAATTGTTTGGATTGCAAAGGAGAACTAATAGGTAACCCAATTCTAGTTTCTTATATTAGCCGTTTTATAAATTAGTCAATTGCGTGTTTGATACATCCAATGATAGTTTGGAACACAACCTATTTAAGAAATGGATCATACATGGATGATTATGCTCAATTTATCGCCCTACTCAATTTGCAGTGAAAAAAAATTAAGAAAGCTTTAAGGATAGCATAGATTGTGCGCATCATCATGGTATATGTTCAGCCGAGAATATTGTTGGTGTGAGTGATAGGGTGGCTGGAAATCAGGAATTACCGATTCGTCAACATTCGTAGGCTTAGGGCCTTTTTATGGCTTACTTTAACGCAATTTCCATCCATAACATCCAGCTATTTTAAGAATTGAGGATCAGAAATCATGGACAACGAAGAATTTAGGCAGATTGGCTATTGGAGCAGCAGGAAGTTGATGTTAACTTTTCAAAGAAAATGCTTTTATTTGATGGGGCACATTTCCACTCACTCAACATGTTAACAAACATAATTATCGCACGTAAAGTGAAGAAAATCTCACGAGGCACCACTGCATGCCCAAAAAGTAAAAGTGTAAAAGGATTGATCTATGGCGGAAACGGTGATAGAAGAACGCCGGATTCTTTGGGCAATTAAAAGTTTCCAACCATTCAAGTTACATGGTTCGGACAATGTGTTTCCTGTCCTCAGTAGGACAGAAAACACACTGTTCGAAATGCCGAGGAACATGGATTCCCTAATCGGCACACCGATTGAGGGAGTGTATTACTTACGTACCTAAAGAATGGAAAGATATAAGGGTGGTTTTTGTACTAAAGCCAGGGTGTCTTGACTATACTCTGGCAAAAATTTACGGCGCGGGAGATCTGACCAGTTTTGTGTTGAAAACTAACGCTCTAACTAGGCATTATGATGAATCGACTCTTGTAGGATGGTTATGCTGTGTGTTGGAGCAGACGACAATAGAGTTAATTGTGGAAAAGACGTTTTGTTGTTTTGTCACTGCTTTTGTGGAGCCTTGTCATAGATGACATCATTCCTGCTTGCAGATAGTTGCATATGTGAACGATATCACTGCTCTTATTGATGAAAAAGTTGAGAGCATATCTGCAATTTAATGCAGGTCTATCGAAAATTGGTGCATAGAACGTTGTCTTTCTGTAAATCCATATAAGTCAAAGAATGTATTCTTTATTAACAAAAAAGTAAGGTGAAACAACTTTGTCCGCCACAATTGTTTGGCGCTGCTTTCAGTTTTGCGGATGAGATCAAATATCCAGATGTCATATTTGACCTGAAGCGAACATCTCGAAACAAAACCGAGAAAGCACGCAATAGCTTTTTGGCCGTGTTGTCGCATTCTAAGTAGGATTTTGGGGAATATTGAGGCACTCCCCGCAAAATAGACTTATGCTACCTTATGGCGTCCTCATCTAGTGGTCAAGGGTGAGACGACTGATAGCCAGAAAGGAGTTGATGCATATGTAGCGTATCGCATGTGTTTTAGCATAACATGAACAATGCGTACAACACCGACGGTGGCAATGAAAGCATTGTTATGTGACCTTCCCCTGGATCTATTCGTGAAGGTGACCTCTTGGAGGAAGGCCGCCATCATGCGAGCATCATCCATGAGGACGGCACCAAGGCGTCTCTTTTTGGTTGTGCAAAGGATTACGTGCCTTCAGTTTTTGCTTTCGGCAAGCACTACTGCGTTCACGTTGGCCCCTAAGTCGAATCATTACCTTCGATCGCCATCTACGCAGGTGGATCAGACTATGATCTGATCCATCTGCGTAGAACTCAGCCTAAACCCCAACTGATTAGCTTAGCCTCGTTTTTTCTTTCAGGTCGAAGTTTTAGCGATTTTGTATGGTGCCTAAAGAAAAATTAGCAGGCAAGCATTAAGACATTGAGTATTGTTGTTTGTGAAAGCCGAGCTGTCTTGAGTACTTTAGTGCCGCGATGCCTTAGAATTAGTCGCTATTAATAATGGTTTGATACTCAGATGGGCTTAAGCTAATAACTTCATGCTCAAGCCATAATCCAGGACAGCTTGATTTAGCCTCCAATTTCTTTTAGCCATTAAATGGTACTAGACATTTCAGGATCCCAGTAACAAACATCAATCTGTACAGGTGTCTGGCTGGTTGTTCGAAGTAATTCTGTGAGTTCATTTTTGGCTTGCCTAGGTAGGCATTCCATTGCTGCTGTAGAAGTAGGCCTCATTGCTCCTGTTATTCCTAAATACACAAATCTTTGTATTTTGCTAAGTTTGGTTATAGTAATTTGTCTACCATAACAGAGATGCATAAGTGATCATAAGTCTGACTGCTGTGGTGTATGTCCAGTACATCATATTTGGTCTTCATTCATTTCATTCATTCAAGTGAGGGTGGGCACTTGATGTCCGGGCACTTGAGCTAGGTGCTCATTGTACCATCCCCATTGATTCTCTTATTTCCACTCGAGCAGCTTGGTGTTCTCTATAAAGCCCAGTATCTTGCCCAGTGGAAACTTGAGGACCTTTCGAGGGCTCCAATAGATCTCTCCCGAAGTACTTCTGCCCAAGTACCCTCAGTTCCTCACATGTGCAGATTACATGTAAACTCATTTCGTCCTGTAGTTCGCATCTTCACCACCACGGTTCGCTTACACGGCCTGTGTTGTATAGATGCTTTTTCAAAGGACAGTGTCCAGTGACCAACCCAGTAATGGTTTTAACTTCTTTCTTATTGCGCCTGAGTAGGTTATCAGAGAAACTACTCATCCCCTATCAGCGTTTTGGTATGGAGTTGTCCTTCAGTCGACCTCCATTTCTTTTATCTAACCAGGTCCAGATCTCCTTTCTTGCGGAATCCTTAGTAATCCCACATACGGGCTCTGGACCCATGAAGTGTCTCTTAGAGTCCTCCTTGGCTAGTTCATCGGCTATTACGTTGCCCTTTATATCCTCATGTCCCGGCACCCAAATCAGAGACACCGTGTAGTCTCGTGCCAGTGCATTGAGGGATTGTTTGCAGACCCTAACTAGTTTTGACCTAGTTTCGGGGTTCGAGACTGCCTTAATGACAGCCTGGCTGTCAGTCATTATATTAATTTTCCTCCTCATGTAGCTCCCTTTTGCAATCATTTCTGCACAGGCTGCAAGGGCGAATACCTCTGCCTGGAAGACCGTTGTATGTTTCCCCAGACTTATGGATATCCTTTGATTAGGACTGGGCCCACAAATACCGGCTCCTGTCCCCTGGATGGATTTGAATCCATCTGTGTTCCAGTTTTCGTTAGCAGTGCTCTCACTACGTGCCTGGTCTCTGTTCGGTATGGAGATTTTCACCTTTTCAGTGAAGATAATTTCGGGTGTCATGCTGTCCGTGGACATTTATAGCAATGGCCCGTCCAGCAACGTGCCCATACTATAAGTGTGCCCTCCCACCCTGAAGTTGGGATGCCACAAGTTGTTGGCTTTCAGTCTAAGGATCGCATTCATTGCCTCCGCTCTCACATAGAGTTCCAGCGGGGGGAGGCCCACAATGGTCTCCAAAGAGGCGGTCCCTGTACTGTTAGTTGCACACAGTGATATCCAGCAATGCCTGTCTCTGGACAGACGAGAGCAGCTTCGCTGCGGAGGACACTTCTGTCCTCCTCCACCAGACTACTGTCTCGTATGTTATCGCTGGCCTTATCACGGCAGTATATAGCCAATGGATCACCTTCGGTTTTAATCCCCAGGTTTTGCCAGCAACTCTCCTGCAGCGCCAGAATAGTTGCGTGGCCCTGGTCGTTGTTTTAACTAAGTAATTTTTCCCGCTCAGTTTCGCATCGAGGGTAATATCCAGATACTTTACTTCCTTGGTTAATTGTAACTCCTGCCCAAACAGTCTAATACCGCCTAGGTCATTGGGTTTTCTCATGTTGCATATTTGGTCTTAATCCCCATGTTTTTCCATGAGCTTTTCTAGAAAACATAAGTGTTTTCTCCGCCCTGGTTTAATATAAATTTTGTTTTAGCAGGGCGATTGCTTAGCATCAGGTACGCCTAAGGTCAAAACATGGTTTTTGACAATTACTTTTGATAATCCTTCGTAACCTTATCACAGTCATGTTTATTCACTCAGTGTAAACAACCTCCATCACTAAATATTTTTCGCAGTTATTAGTACATTTTATTAATAAAAACGCACGCGACAACAGACAAATGTAAAAACCAATCTTCACATGAAGAGACAACGAAACAAACAACAAAAACCCATTTAGAATACAAAACCAGACCGGCCTTCATTTGACTCACGCCCAACAATAATAACACGGACCGAAATCAGAACGCGTCTGTAATTTTAAATATGGAACAAGCCGGGAGATTGAAACGCTTCGACAAATACTACAGCCTGATCTACACACGCACTTACTCATCCACATTACGTCCATACATAACGTACACAGACGTAAAGTATAATAACCATCGGGTTCATTTCCATTCCGAAGACGTAAAACTCTCATCCCTTGCTACGTTGTTGAACACCCATACGTAATAAACCATTGTTTGGAGCGTCCCAGAACGACGACCGGCCGGCGTTTCGAAAGGATTTACTGGCGGACAATGGAGTCGTCAATCTCGGAAGAATCAAGGTTCCTACGAGACGGGAGACGAAGATGTGGAAACGGCACAAATTGCTTTTTTGATATAAATCGCGTTCCTACGCATGATAGCGGTCAAAATAAGATTTAGTTGCCACTGGATTATTACTGGGAGTCATAATTTTATCTTATGAAACAAAGTGGTTACGGAATCGCTTTGAGAATTAGAGGAACAACATTGTGTTGATGATTGTTTAGATAGATTGGTTAAAGGTTTTTTTTTCTCTATTACGAATGCTTTCTAGTTAAATATGTCATTGCAGTTATGTGTAGGAAATAGTGATTAATCAAAAGATAGATTGCTAAAATGATTTTCAGTTGGATAACAGTAAAGCTTACAGAAATTGTGTTATTGTAAGCTGCTATTGTCTGTCACCACTAAAGGAAAATTAAGGCAGTTCAAGTAATCGTCTTTTGAAGGGTTTTTTGCTTCGAAAGAAGTCTGATTTAAATACTGTAATAAAAATAATAATAATAATAATATTAATAATAATTTATTGTCATGACCAATTATAATTGGTATCGACATTGTCATTCCTATGAATACATGCATAAACTTATATATTAATCATAAATATTACAAGTATATATAATATATTAATAGATTAAAATAAACAATGTAAAAATGTAAATGGGACAATATATCACATAAGAAAATGGTATTAAAATACTCGTCACAAATGAATATAAGCCAACTAAATATTTTTGTCATTAAAATATTCATCTAGTGAGTAGTAGCACTGTATATACAATATATTAACAGTTTAAAATAAACAATGTAAAAATGTAAATGGGGCAGTACATCACATAAAAAAATGGTATTAAAATACTCGTCAGAAATGAATATAAGCCAACTAAATATCTTTGTCATTAAAATATTCATCTAGTGAGTAGTAGCGCTTCCGATTCAACATACTGCTATGGCATGGCTCTCCGGTTATTTGACTTCAATGGTGTTAATTTTCGAAGATCAAGCTTTGGCTGTGCCCCGCGCAAATTCTCACTGAAATTTAATATTTGTGTATTTTGCTAAGAATTTAGTAGTTTTGTTTGATGTATTTTATTGTTCAGTTAGTTAGTTTATTTTCTTTCCTTTATATGTTTAGCTTTTGTTTTTCATGTCTTAGGTCCTTCTTAAAAGTCATTTTCTATGATTTTTGCGGCTGACGCAGCGCGCGCAATTGCTACTAATTGAACTCAGTGTCTGAATTATTGTCGCGTATGTAAGTATATGTAAATATTGAGCTCTTTGCATCCATTTTGCAATCTTTCATTTGTAAGGATTTGTTCGTTAATTTTGTTAATTTTGATCATCATTCAGACAACTCAGTTTATTAATTGGTGTTATAATATTGTGCACAATTTATGTATAAGGCCCGTTAATAATTTGTTCTAGAAGTAACCCGCGTTAAGAGTTTAAATTTTCCGTTTTTTTTTTGTTAGTTTTAATTTTATTGTATTTTAATCACCTCGGGGTAGGTGAAGAGTAGCTTAGTGCTTGTATTTTAAATTTCATTTTGATTTTACTTGTTTCTCCACGTGTGATTTAATTTAATTGTAGCTTGCTTTGGTTTTGTTTTGAGACCACGTGAATTTTTTTGTGGTATAAGAAATTCCTTCTAGAACGAATCTATCATTTTTTTATATATATATTTATTTATTTATTTATTTCATTAAACAAACTGCGTTACATAGAGAAATTATATAATTACACAATGTAATAGATATAGTTTCCCACGCTGCTGGTCACCATCCCTCATCCTCGCCACGGGAGCTACTATCTCGGGCTAACGGTGTTGAGGGCCTCTAGGATTTTGAAAATTGCGGTCGAGTTTATGGGGTTAAATTAGGTATTTTTCTTTAGCAATTGTTTTAGTTTAATTTTGAATTTGTTATACGGATATTCTTTTATGTATTTGGGTATTTTGTTGTACATGTCTATTGCTGTTGTTGTTAGTGTCTGACTATATTTATGGTAGCTATATTTTTCACTTCTCAAGTGCGATATTCTACGAGTTTTGTAATTGTGTATTTCTCTACTGGTTTGTAATTTTAAATTAATTTTGATCTCATTATTTCTTATTTTGTGTAAAAATAATATATTATTTAAGTTTATTATTTCTTGTATGTTTAATTCGTTTGTCTTTTCATAAATAGACGTTGTTGGTGTTCTATAATGTAACTTGTATATTATTTTTAGCACTTTATTTTGCTGTCTTTGTATCTTGGATAGGTTCTTTTTTGACGTATTTCCCCAAATGCTTATTAGATAACTATTTTTGGCGGTAAATAGAGCATGATATAGTGGTTTTTTTATAAGCGAACGGTATTATGTGCTTAATTTTATTCAAAGCTGCAATAGTTTTCGTATTTTGTTCAATCAATTTCTGTAAATGTTTATCCCATTTCATAGTGTTTTGTAGTTGTAATCCTAAGTATGTTGTTTCATTCACCTCTTTTAGTTTCTGATTATTTATTTCTATATTTACTTCCTGTTTGTCTCTTTTATTGCTATATATCATATACACAGTTTTTGTTTCATTGATGGTAAGTAGATTATTGAAACACCATTCTTCTAAAATGTTAATATCTTCTTTGATCTTGGTTTCCATATTTTTGATACTGTGGCCAGAATAAAGTATGCAGGTGTCATCTGCGTATGCGTATAGTTTTCCATGGAAAGATTGTTCGAAAAGATCGTTCACGTAAAGTGTATAGAGGACTGGTGGTAGATTTCCTCCTTGTGGCAATCCAAAATCGGCAGACATCGAATCACTCACGTAGTTGTTTACTTTTGTCATTTGCTGCCTGTTGAAAATATAAGACTTTATGATGTTCAATTCCTTTTCTTTAAAACCGTAATGCTGGAGTTTTTCTATTAATTTGTTTTTTGACACAGTATCAAAAGCCTTCTTCATATCAATATACACTACTACTACTGTTTTTTTTATGATCTAGTTCTTTTTGTATACTGCTTGTTAGGTCGTACGCTGCAGATATTGTACTTGAGTTTGGTTGAAATGCGTATTGACTGTAATTTATTATGTCATTTTCTTTTACGTGTTTCATTATTTGTTGGTGGATTATTTTTTCTAGTAACTAGTCTATTTTGTTTGCTAAAGGATTTGCATTGTCCTTTTTAATCGTAAATTCACGAAGGGGTTATTGTAATCCAAGACTTTCTGTCTTAAGGTTTTTTCCTCTGTTGTTCGTAATTAAATGTTTTTTTTTCTCTTTTCTTTTTGAACAATAAAATTTATGATTGTAAATATCATTTTAAAATTATAGTTCTTTTATTTTTGAATCAACCATTTCAATCTTTGGGCATTTTAATGAAAGCCAAAGTTTACAAACGCCCACTATTACTTTTCATGAAAGTTACTATGAGATCAAAGAATCTTTTGCGCCCTTTTAAATTTTTATACGCTGAGCTAGCTAAATTAATTTTGTCATATTTAATTTCTTTGAACATTTATGCTTGTACAATCAGTACACAGCAATACGTTTTGTTTGCTCCTTAAATGTAGTGAATTTAAGTGTTTTATATGTAACTGGTAATTTGTTATATGCTTTTATTGCTAGATACTTTGGGCGTTTTTCACTAAACTTAAGACGGTGTTTTGGAATTTCAAATATATGCGCATTACGTGTATCATAAAACTGTGTATCAAGTCTGTTCCAATTTTTTACATTCTGTTTTGCATAAACTAGTTCTAGGAGTAACACCTTTCATCATACGAATTGCTCTTTTCTGTAGGTGAAAAATCCTTATAGAATTACTACTGGCTCCCCATGCAGTTATTGCATATGAAATTATTGCATGAAAATGAGAAAAATAGTACATTTTTAATATAGAGGCATCTACTACACCCCTCAACCTACTCAATACAAAAACAGATTGGAGCCAATTTTTTACAAAATAAATTTATGTGTTCATTAAAGTTTAGATTGCTGTCAATTATTAATCCTAAAAATTTTGTATTCTCAACCTGAGCAATGCTAGTTTTGTCTATTTTTATTAAATGATAAGCAATTCTATCCCTTTTTATAGGTTTAAATTCTACACATACAGTTTTTGTTACATTTAAGTGTAGATCATTATTTTTAAAATATGTAGATAGACTCGTTACAGAATCACTAGCTGCAGCGCCCAAATTTTTAACATTTTCTGTACAAACAAGAACTGACGTATCATCGGCAAACAAAATGGTATCTGGTCTTACTAAATCATTTATATACAAAAGGTACAGGAGAGGTCCCAGAACACTACCTTGAGGTACACCTCTTCTAGCACATAAACAATGTGAGTGTGCTCCATCTATCTCCACGTAATATAATGTATCATTCAAGTAGTCTTTAAGCCAATTCCAGGCTATTCCTCTAATACCATAATTATACATCTTTTTCAACAAAATTTCATGATTCACAAGATCAAAAGCCTTACTCAAATCTAAAAATATTCCAACACACGCATTACCATGATCAATGTTACCATATAGCATATTCAGAAACTTGTTAATTGCAGAAATAGTGCTACGACCTTTACGAAAACCGTACTGATTGCTATTCAAAATGTTGAATTTTTCTAGAATTTGTAATAATCGTTTTGCTACTAATTTGTCAATTATTTTTGAGAACGTGCTTAACAATGAAATTGGCCTATAATTCTCAGCCGCCGAAATAGACCCCCCCTTATGCAATGGTTTTATTTTAGCTATTTTTAATTTATTAATAAAGATTCCTCTAGAAAAAGAGCTATTAGTAATTTCGACCAAAATAGATACAATTTCTTCAACACATTGCTTCAATAGAAATGAACTAATACCATCATATCCGCATGAATAAGAGTTTTTTTAAGTTTAAAATTATATTTCTCATTTCTTCTTCAGTTACTGGACTAAGAAAAAAGGTATTTGAATTCAAATTATTTGTTGGTGACGCAGAAGCTGAAATTTGCGGATTGCTGGGAAATCTATTGGAAACACAATTGAAAGTGAGTTCAAATTACTAGCACAGTTAGCATATTAACTGAAAACTATCTTTACACTTAAGTTTAACTAAAATAATCCTAATATAAACACTAATAATAATTAACCACAAACTAAACATTTTTTAATGTACTAAAAAATAAATATAAAACGATTAACATGAGTTTTATTTTGTAAAATCTACCTTCTCAAGTTGAAACGTTAAGAGTGCAAAACAGCATTAAGCTTACAAGAGTGAACGACAGATTTGCTCCAGTGTGCATCGTACCGTACAAAAGGAAAATACTTCTTATTATTTAAATGTGATTGTACATAAGGCAATGTAATGAAAATTACACCTTTTATTAATTTACTACACTTTCCTGAATGATTTCTTTAATATGAACTAATCACGAAAGGATTATTTTGCATATATTAACCTTGTTGTCTTCCAGGCAGTATATTAATTATGTTGTTATTCTTTGAAACACCTTAATTCATGTGAAGTATTGACGATATTTCTGAGACATCTCTATTATATTTGCTTACAAGTTTCAATAACAAACATAGTGTTTAATATTGATATTTTCACACAAAATAAGGTTCATTATATACTAATAATTATTTTCCAATCTCACTTAGTTCAATTAACTAAATTACATATAAACATTTCAATTTTACGAAATGTTTTTAGTATATATGATAAAACTGAAGTCTTTTCCTACATAAAATTATTGATTAGATTAACGCATACACAACTTCCGTCCGCAGGCACCCTCATTCGTTTGTACTATCCCAGTAACGTCACGAAATCACTGTGTGCATACATGTCCTCAAACTTACATTCATACTTCAGTTTGACATTTGTTCTGTCATTTATTTATCTATTCTTTTACACTGTGATTTTTTCCGAAAAAACGCGCTTTTAATTATTAACACTTTATCTTCGAAACATGTCCGCCAGATGCCCTGAATTACCCTTCCTACCAGGGTATACGTTCAACCCCAATATCGGACGAACGAAATTCAATAGGGACTTCAAATTCGAGCGAATCAACGGAGTTCCAACTTTAATAGAGAAAGTGCGTCCAGATCTGTTTGGCCCACTATCCGATAAGTATCCCTCCGTATTTGCCAGGGGAGAAGTCGCAGATCTACCGGCTTGGATCGCTTTCGACAAGCAAGTATTGTGTTTCGATGCCTTCTTCCAAGAGACGCTGCAGGAAGTTCGAGATTCACCCTATCAGGTGCGTAAAGTTAAAATCTATTTCTTTCTGGAGGATGGCACCATACAAGTTATCGAGCCCAAGGTGGAAAACAGTGGAATACCTCAGGGTACTCTCATTAGCCGACAGAGGATACGATTTCCAGCACCTATGGATGAGAATTTCTATGATATACTCGATTTCAACGTTGGACGTGAAGTTGAGTTGTACGGAAAGGTGTTCAAGATCACTGATTGTGATAAATTCACGCGCGTCTTTTTGAATCGCTGCGGCATAACGGTACCAGATCCGATAAACGCCCCGGAAGATCCCTATTTGTCTTTGCGCGCCCACAATAAAGATAGCATGCTTCCCAAGAAGCCATCGAGATCTGTTGATACCCTCGGCCAATTCCTAGCTAACGATAGGAAGGTACTTCGCTTCTACGGCTATTGGGATGATAGGGATTCGGAACATGGCGTTCTGCACGATTTGGAGATTTATTATTACTTGGCAGACGATACCATTGAGATCAAAGATATTGTCCCACCCAACGCTGGTAGGGATTCGAGTTTTATGTTCATGAAACGTGCTAAACTACCAAAAACCTATACAAGCCTTCCGGGACCAGGAGCTAGTGCTCCTTTTACGGTGTTAAACGTCCTAGGACCTGGATTACAAGGAGGGAGATACGTTGCAGATCCTTTGGATTGCGGGAAGGAGGTTGTGGATTATTACAAGGAGAACGATTTGACCATTGGAGGTGTGATCAATTGCTATGGTCGCAGGATTCTCCTGACTGATTGCGATCCTTTCACCAAGAAATATTACAGCACCAAATATGGAGTTGATACCTTTGAAGCTATCCCCAAACCGCCTGATTACGAGGAACCAGTGTGCCACAAACCGGTGGCCGAACGCGAGTTACCACCGTGGAATGGTTTTGGCACGCATGAAGATTCAGCTCAGAATTGCATCACCGTCGAACTGAAAGCGCCCCATAGGGATTTCAAAAAGTTCCTGATGTTCGATCGTGTAGGAATGGACAGTCATATATTACGTTTCGAAGCCCGGCTAGTTTCTAGGATCCAAGAGAATTGCTCCAGGATCTTTATCATCAGTTATTACCTTTCCGATGATACCATAGCGGTGTTTGAAGTCGGTGCGAAAAATTCTGGATTCTCAACGCACCAGTTCTTTTCTAGAAGCAAGGTGACCTTACCAGGACAGCCCGTGTACAGTAGCAAACCTCCGAAATGTTATACGACGCGACATATGTTCGTAGGGGCTCAGTTGATCATAAACGGTTTTCATTTTATCCTAATCGATGCTGACGAGTACGCCTTGAGATACAAGGAGCTCAACGCTAACGTGTTCCCAAAATCGAACATCAAATTGATAATGGATGTGGTCAGGGAGAAACTGCGCCCCATTTATAAGGATTTCGTCGCTGAAAATCTTCCAACAGAAACACCGACGATCACCTATGAGAAACTAAGGTCTAAATTATGCCCAATCATGGGTGATACCTTCACCGAGCAGGAAATGATAACCATAGCTAGAGCGTTCAATGCCACCTGCGTCAAAGAGAAATATAATAGGGACGCTATAAGAGCTGTCACTTTAACGGAGCTGAAAAGATTCCTCTGGGACGATTTAGAGCGTCTAAGGGAATACTTCATCTTCCGCGATAAGGAACGGACAGGACTTCTGAGCAAACAAGATTGTTACACTCTCCTTAAAGGTTGCAGATTACCCGTGGATAATGAGCTCATCGAAAAGATTCTACAAGTGACCGCGAAAGACGAGACTTGCAGATTGTATTATCAGGACTTGTTGGATTTCTTGGATAGAAGCAAATGCCCAATGACAGACACAGTGCCCATTAATATAAAGAAGGAATTATGGTGGGCCAGCGAGAAGGAACCCATGACTGGTTCTTTGATTGATTGGTGCGCCTTCAATAAGTATTTGAATCTGGAGGAGACGTTTAAGGAAGATACTGGACCTGCGCCCAGTCAAGAAAAGTAAGAACAGATTTTTGGATGTTTCCAAAAATGAAGAAATTATTTGTAAAAGTAAAAATGGTATTAAAAGCTTTTTTTGGAAACAATTGTATTGATTTATTTAGCCACCTTCGCGCTCTAACTTCGTAAAGGTATATTGAATGTTGTTATCACAATTTTATCCAAAAACTATGCAGATGTACAGGAAAAAAGGTAAATCAACAAAATATTCTTTGATGTAAGCAGATGTGCTTGTTTATATACTGGCAAACATCATCTCTCAAATAATTCACTTGGTCAGTACGGAATACTCGATTCAGATGTGCACAGTATTATAGTAGTAAAATAGGAGAGTTGCCATCTTTACAACCTTTTAGGTAATACAATTTATTCAACAACAACTGCTGCTACATAAATAGAAAACTTTATTTAGATCAAAGCAAGTGCTGGATATGATTAGGTTTGGGACGAAGTAGTTTCAACATTATAATTGCATCAAATTAACTGCAATTTTAGTAAGCCTCATCTTTATTTCATAATATTGCTTACTTAGTTAATTAAATAAAAAACTTATTGGGTTTGCCAAATTAATACATTAATATTGTGTAATCTAAAAAACTCTTCCTCAAAGGTGGCTGTTGAAAATGTCAAGTATATCTTTACTAATTGTAAGTTCATATGTTATGCCGTTATATGTATATGTCAAATATTGACAAATTTGACAGTACCTAACCTTTGACACATGGTATAGAAAAATCGACATGCACTGAGAAAACAGTTTTAATATAAATTTATTATACTAGTATTATTTTAAGTATAACCATTTTTATTTTTATTTTAAAAATATGTTTATTTTACCAGTAGACATTATTTTATTTTATATATGTTTATATTAAAACTTATATACATATATATTATATTAAAATCTCGACAATCGGGAAGCTTCGTTCAAGTCCGGGGTGTCTCGCTTTTTTTAACCAATCACAAGCTGCGTTCCTGTCGGCCGAATGAAATCGGAAATCATCGGTTAACGCTAGCGTTTTGTGAAAGTCACGTACACGCTTTTTCTACATATGGTAAGATAAAATATATTTTTTGTTCTGGACCTGTATTGCATACTTTGTTCGGTGGAAAATTATATGTCTTTAAGACACAGTCATTTCTTTCACATTTTTATGATTTCATTGTTAGTTTTCATTTTCTCTCTTTTGAAATAAACAGATACATAATTAAAATTACTTTATTGTTTGTCTAATATACCATGTTTAATCTAAGAAATATGGCAAATTACTATTTTATTTATATATTACCAGTAAACATTATGATTTATGCAACTCGAAATTTGTATGATTATACTCGATAAGACTAAGTTACTTAGAATAAATAAATGATGAGTATTTGTAGTAATTATACATACCGAATGACATCAAAAAGTTGGGTATTGAACTTTAATAATATAATAAATTTTAACATGTCAACGTGTTTAATTTCAGCTGTTGAAATACAGTAAATATTAATTTGAAGTTGTAACTAACGAATTAATATTTACGGTGCTTTATCAGTTTACAGTTAAACGATACCATAATTAATGTAAGTTAATATAAATTTCCATTAAAACTACACAAATCTTATTTTAACAGTAAGCAAAAACTATATTTATACTAAAGATATATACATTTTAAAGGTAAGTATGATGGTTTTTAATTAAAAAAAATATATTTTCATTTCAAATATAATTTTACTTTATGTGCTACAAACAATATTTTAATAAAAGACATAAATTATGTTAAATTTAATATTTTTTTTTTATATTAAGCGATAACATAATTATTTAACGTTTAAAAATAATATATTATTTATTTAAAACATAAAGTTTGTTGAAGCCAAATATAAATTATTTTTATTTGCTTAAAATAATTTTATATTGGATTTAAACAAATATTGTTGCTGTCCCATATATAATAATAAATTATGTTTATGTGTAATAGAATTATATTTAAAATAAATATAAATTTTTCTCAGTGTGCCAAGTCTATTATCTCACTCTACCATGGCCAAGTGCGAGGAGTATTATTGTAGATCACACTTTACTAACAAAATTACATAATTACTTCCACCACGTTTTTCGTATTAGATTAACTATAATTCAGTTTGACCCAACAATATTTTGTTAATAAAACCTGCTAATATAACATTTGCCATTCCCTTAGTATACCTTTAAAAAATATAAATTTCTTGTTCGACCTTTATATATAACATTATTAGTGAATTGAGCAACTTATTTAGTAGTCTCAAATTGTAGCCATCAATCAAAGCATATATGAGAAAAAAAAGTTAGATTTTTTTTATAAGAAGCTATCAATTTCTTCTGAGGTTTCCATCTTATTAACATATTCTTTATATAATTAATCATTGCAACCATGTACTCTTAAATCAATGCACGTATCTTCATAGACATGATACAATTCGTATCAAAACATGTGATTCCAAGCGACCCCCAAGAGAAGAAATAACAGAAATAAATTCCAATTTCTGATTGGCTATTTCCTTGCTATGGATGCTAAACATTGGAGAGGCGATCTGGCACACCTTGTACAATAAGCTTTATGTTTGATTCACGACCTGCTTGATGACTTGAACAGTTTGCTTTATACGGCTTGTCAAATTACTTAAATTTATATTGAATTGATTGTTACAACAGATTCCGGTAAGTGGCGACATCTGCATGACGTTTCAGAGCATCAGAACTACTTTTTTGACACGTGAAAGTGATAGTAATGTAGGACACAGCTGATTACAACCTGGTTTATATCAAAACTAAATAGTACAAAACCATATAACCGAATAACTTTGTAACTTTAATAACCAATAAAAAGCGAAATACAACCTTAAAAAGGCTAATAGTTCGGTTTTCGAAGAAACAAACAGATTAATTGAGACTTTTTGAGTAATATTAATTTCTGTACTTGTCAATATGACATTTATTCACATTTAAATTGACTTTTTGCTGTCATAATCTTACCAACCCAAGAGCATACATTTTTCCCAAAAAGGTCCTGTAAGTGGCGCCAGCCACGTGCAACTCATGATTAGACAGGGCGTATGAAGCAAACCGTCAAAGTCATCAAGTAGGTGGTGGTTGGATTTATAAAATCTGATTTAATTTTTATAAACTTTTAATCAGATACTTATAAATGCGTAAAAGGTACTATTAGATCATTTCGGTTTAAAAACGATTATCAGGTTACCGGGGTTATCAGCAGTAGGTACTACAGGGTTCTTGATCCATGTTGCTGTTTCACTGAAATTAAACAATATAAAGAATTGAACGCGAACGACTAAATTATGCAATAAAAAAAATTTATTAAAGCAGTTTTGCTCTTTTGCAACCATAGTTTGGGATTTTTATAGTAGTGTAGTGAGCATAATGCTTAATTACCATTCTTTACAGAGATAAGTAAAGGACTAATAAACAACTAGACAACACAAAAACAGCGAAACTTAGGAAACCAAGAAACAATCCTTGAAGAAATAGAAATGAATTCTATTTTGTATAATTATCTTTTACAGTTTATCGGGTACAGGATATAGAGGATCTTGTAGATGAGCTTTGGGTTTCAATTGCTCATTTGTTGAAGTGTTTACTTAGACATTGGACTATAAAGAGCAAATGATTCTGGAATATATTGAGGTTTCTAAAAATCCAATCACATTTTAGTAGAATATCGTGTGCTTCTCGAATTTTTAGCGGTGGGCAGTGTATTTTACTGTTTTTCATTAATGCCTTACACTGTTGAAAATTTTAACACTTTTTTGACTAATTTAATAGTCAGGAGAGGTCCACACTGTTTTCGTGTTATTTTGTCGAGAACTATAGAAGTTTCAATTTGACGAACAAAGATAGTCAAGTATTGTCTATTGCTAAGGGGTCATTTTGTCCAACTAACACGTGGAATTATGATATACTTCTAGTCACATTTTATTTGATCTAGACTAGACAAATTTACTAGCTGTTTAACTAAATGAATGCGATCTATTGGATGATTTAGCACCGTTTTCTAAACACAACGTCTTTTTAATATGCAACTCCTATTTCTTAGTGCTATAATATTCTCTCTTTAAGACGTTTTCTCAATATAAATATACAGAACCACTCATTCAAAATTTTGGTTTCAACTAAACGTATTAATTTTAAATGATTTTTTGAGAACCATTATAAAATTAAGTGAATGTTTATGCTATTTGATTCAAATCTGAACTAATTACGTAAATAGTTGTTCCCAATACATCTTTAAGATGTTGAAATTTTTTATGCCCACTGGAATTAACGTTTAATAACACAAGGTTACACTTTGCAGGTCAGTCACATTTGGTGGTTTGTTTGGATATGTTAATACGCAGAAATAAACTCGAAAACAGATACACGTGCAATCCAGGTGGTGCGTATAATGCAATACTGTATTAGATTAGGTGGGGTTTCTATATTTCTATCCGAGGGAAAAATTCTGATTGGTTGATGCTTCTGAATGTCTAGAGAAAATAGTAAATCCTCATATCTGAACAAAGAATTCACACAAATTCTAGTAATTTCTGTTCTACTAAACACATGTAGTCAATTCGTCTGGCAAGGTTTGTAAAAAATCAACACTAAAATATTTGGTTAGCGCAAAATTAACGCCAACACCGTAATATTTTCAACAGTGTAGTTCAGGGGAAATTAATACTTATGATAAAAAAAAAACTGATAGTTAGGTATCATTAGACTGAAAAAATCAATACTACCACAAATAAGATCGAATAATTGGAGATTCTTCCGGACCTTTTACAACCATCGCTTGCGTCTTTATCTGCAAATGAACGGAATACAGGTACCATATCAAGCAACCCTACTCTAGCCTACTTCTAACAAGCGTGTAATACAAACTTTATCGTAAGTGGATCGTAAAAGTTCTTACAGGTTCTTTTGAAGAAACTCAGAGTTCTTGAGACAGTTAAGCAAGTAGCAGTGACTTAATCTGATAAAGATGGCTGTGAATCAAATAACAATCCCAAGTCTCTCACTTTAATATTCCTTAGAGGGGATTTAGGGGACTTTAGATTTGAGGCAGTAGTCTATATTGCGAGCACTAGTGCGCTTAATATAAGCTGCCAAGCAGTTATCCGCAATTGTCAGTAAAGTATTCTGTAATGTAAGATTCGAAACGTTGGTACCTATTTTGCAATAAAATTTAGGTTTACAATTTTTAGTACACTCAGTGTAAAATAACTTTTGATTTTGTTCCTTAACAGTTCCTTATATAATTTTATAACATGTGTTGGAATGAAGCGTCTTATTGCGATAGTAAAAGGTGGATCGAGGACTGCAATTCATCTGCAAGAGTCTGTATACAGTAGAACGTACAAAAGAAACATGTAAAACTTGTCGACATAAAAGAAGACAAGCGATCATTAAGTAAGCATCATTAGCGTTTAAATTAGCTTTCGCGCAATAAACGATTCGAATTGCATTACTTCGAACATCTGTCAAACATAAATAACTTGCAAGTTTGAAAAAAAAATATAATTTATATACTGACAGACGCGCAGAAACAACTGCGTCATTTAAATTGGCAATAAACATAAGTCTCATAACAGTCTCATCGTTTAAAGAAAATAAATTATGGCTTATAAATATTTGTCTAGAAACATTGTGAGCCATATTCACAAACGTGTTTTTTTAGTGTAAATTAATTAAGCAATTATTATTAGCTTTAATTTGGAGTAGATCAATAACATTCAAAAAAAGAACAACTAGTTTTCGTGGTATATGGATATATTCTGTTTAAAACGTTTTCAAGGTTATTCACTACATTAATTACGCCATAAAAGTCAGCGATATTATGCATTAACTCTTATAGAATATTTTATGTGTACTGATGTGTATATTAAGTACAAGAATGAGTTACATATATGTAAAAGTTACTGAGTACTCGAAACTAAGTAAAATGAATCTCTTTGGTTACACAAGTTGTGTAATATGCACCTTAAATGCGTCCACCTTTAATCATTTTCAAGAAAAAAAATAGCAGGATTATGGGGAAAATCTTATAATAGCTTCTTAAAATATATTTACATAATATCCAGTAAGCAAAAAGGATTCCATTTTGTATATCTGGAGCGTACTGGTTCATGTTTACAACAATTCTAACCTTTATCAAACTGGATTAATTAAAAATGCCTTAGCATCGTTCAAAGAATAATGTTCAATTATTCTCAGTGATGCTCAATGACCGTGGAAATTAACGTCAGAACAATTACTACAGTGGCGCCCTGTCCGTAAATTGACAGTGTTGCCAGAACGCCACACCGAGAGAAAAAAAGTGTTGTATTAACTAATAAAATGGTGTATTGAACACTTTTTTTTCTTTTTCAATATGAGCAATGATATTTTAGTGTTAATGCAATACCTAAAAAAATGTTAAATTGCGTTAGTTAACTGAATAATAATAAATGTTATAAGAAACAGACTACGCGTGATTCTTTGAACATGTACTTAATTTTCCATTAACAATTTCTACCTGCTAATTGAATAATACAACAACATTATCCCAACACAGTTACTTGTTGTAGACACACGAAATAATAATTGTCTCTATAATTTTATAATATTGGTTTAGCACTATAAAATGTTGATTCAAAACTTATATTGTTTCATTTAACCTACCTGTAGTATTCATCGAATGACTATTTGCATGTAATTCAACACCCTTAGGTGGTTATACGAAAAAGATTTTCTTGTTAGTGGAACCATTGTCGATTTTGCATAAAATCACGTTACTGATCGGGGGAGCTTTTAATTTCATCGATAGATCCATCGATTACTGTATCATTAATGTATTAAACAGAGTTATACTGTAATCGATGGATCTATCCATGAAATTAAAAATCCGCCTGCACATTCAGCAATTAGTCCATTGATAGCAACGCATAGCTATATATTGCCTAATTAGGAAGACTATAATAGGTAATAGAAGAAAAACATTTACGGCATTTATATACTAAACTATTATTAGCTTAATAACATAACTAAAATATTATAAAGGTTTTATTCATTTAACTAAAATTCGTTATAATACTACCCTCCAAGTAATCATTATTTTCAACGGAAATGATTTTTACGATTACATTTATGACATATTTTACTATAAGCTGGACAACTGTCTTGCGCATGCGTAAAATTACAACATGTACACCGACCTGTTCTAGAATTGTTCGAATCCGTTACAAACGATCTTGTTTGAATTTGCCGGACACCTCTTTCCAATGATCTTCCATCCTTGTGCGCCCTTGGGTGAACGTGTCTTCTGTCTTGCTCCTGCATCCGACTGTCGATCGATGTGTTTTCCAGCGTAATTTCAATAATTTTAAAAATTTCTCGAACTGCCTTTCCTATACAGTGTAATAGCGTTGCTGCTTGTATTTCGGCTGTTTTCCCACTGCAACCACTCGCGGTAGAATATAATTCCCAATCTTCTTTGAATTGCCTTCAATTTTTTGCTAGGTCGCTCTCCATTTTCATCTTCTCGGGTTGAGATATATTCTCCATTTTGTTTTGTTCCTTTCTGACACTTTTTTTTTATAATTTGTTGCACTTTTTCTTCCTTTCACTGATATTTTTTGTATTTTGTTTGTTTTTTATTCCGACTGGCGCCATGTTATATATATATACTCCGCGATGGGTTTTGATTATCTTTATTATTCAATATTAATGTTACAGAAACTTACAAACATAGGTCTTATTGCTACGGAGGTTGGATACTGACTGACTATACGCATGTGCGATCACCTACATGTAATAGTATTAAATATTACATTTCATTGAGTTAACACCGATAGTAAATATTTAAAGAACACCTTTTTCAAATGTCAAATCGACAATTTGTGGGATTAAACCAACAAGATAAAATATTGGTTACGCCTGAACACTATAATCTTGTTAAATTAACTCTAAATGTGCAACAATATAAATATGTTTATTTCAAATAGGAGCATATTATTCACTTATATGCAACATGGTTAAATCAATGCTCAAATTCGTGACACTACGAAAAATGTTGACCATTTCATTTCTCTCAGTGCACATTCCATAGAATCGGTAAGTGACTCTTTTTGTCTCATTTCTTTGCTGGTTAAATTACCCATTATCAAATAGATACAATTTTTTTCACTCGAATATTTTTTATACTTTTCAATACAGATGTCCCATCGAACTGCTTCATTACATTTCTTCGAAGTTATAATATTAATAATATAATCGAGATCTCAGAGGGTTCGAATTGGTTCTAGCGTATTCTCGCAGCAGCCTATGCCATGCGGGGTACCATAGGGAGGAATACTGAGTCCACTATTTTTCTGCTTACATACTTCGAATCTTCCGCTTGCAATTGCCATCAAAATGCAGATGATTATTATTCCTTCGAGTTATCAGAAAGTCATTCTGCAGAAGAACGGATTAATGAGGGGCTGGAAAACATAACGCTCCATTTAAAGATTAATTTCATTAAAACGCAATTCATTTTATTTCGACCCCGCAAAGCCAGGAAGGGTGCTGCATCTAGTTTAAATATTCAGTTAGCCTCACACTTTAAGGTTACAGGATTGCGTTAAGAGGTTTTTATATGGACTCTGAATTACGAAAAATAGGCGAACTTTATGATACAAATGGTCTTTAGTTGACTAAAGTCTCTATTCAGTAATCGGCGCCATTTTGATGAACCTACTAAACCCCTGTTGTGTGATGCACTAAGGTTTTGCGCTTGCCGATTGCACAATCTGTGTATCCGTTTGCGCTATTAACGAATGTGTCCATTTTTCAATCGGCACATTGTGTGCGATTGGAATTACGTTTATAGTTCGTGTTGTTTTTACAAAAACATCATCTTCAAAATCTGGATTTATTCGAAAATATTCTGCAAACATAAAATCACCAATAGATGGTCAGTTTTGATCAGTACCCGTTTAAAATTCAAGATCTAATGTAAGTTGTCTGTCTAAAATGACTTATTTGGATAAATGCTGCAACAAAAATAGTCTTATAAAACTTATCTTAGCATTTTCACGGAATATTTAATACGTAATAGTTGCATAATGTGCATATATTACAATCTCAGAGTTCACGTCAAATATAAACATATATTGCAAATACTTTCAGTATTTTCATTATTTTTACACGTGCAATGTGATATTGGATGGTTTTAAGAAATTAAAACAAAACAAGCAACAAAATATCTCCATAGGGCGAGTTCACCTACTAGATTACGAATATCAAATTGTCAAAATTAATTCTGACATATAAACCTGCCAAAAAGGCCACCCAATTCTTCAGTCATTATGCATTTGTTCATTGCCGTCGTCCTCATTCCGTTTAAAGTTTTCCGAATTAACTTCTTCTACTTCCACCTTTTTACTTTAACTCATTTTCACTGCCCGAATCGGTACCATTCTGTTTTAAACCCGATAAATCAATTTCCAATTTCAATTCTTCTCCATAATAATGATCGCTTTTTCCACTATTAACATTTGCCTCTTCATCATTTTCCTTAAGAGCTTCCTTATTGTCCTTTGAAAATCTATGCTTTCTTTTGAATTCTTCTTCTTCCAGTATTTGGCTCTCTTCCTTCGCAATTTCATCTTTGTTTTTTAAGCTATCGAATTTAATTCTCTTAGGTTCAAACCTTGATTTAATCTCTTTCCTCACTCGTCTAACCTCGGCTATTAATTGAAATATTTTCTTCTCTTTCTTCCCGTTTATCCGGCATATATATTGCTGAAAAAATCTTCAACGCTATATTCGTCTGATCCATTTCCATTTAGCTAGTAAGTTTGGCCCACCTTGGGCGCTAAAAATGTTATATTATTACCACTTATATAAAACGTTGGCGTTGCCCGGATTATCAATATTTTATTCACATTTCTTTTCGAACACCATGACATCTCTTAAGTCACAAATCTCATAATAATTATCGAAACAAAACAATCAACAAAATACTTTTATAGGGGAAGTTCACTTACTAGATTACAAACATCGAATTGTCAAAATTAATTCTGACATATAAACATGTCAAAAAGGCCACTCTAACTTCAGTTTCTAAAACTTTGGCGGTATGGAAACGTCATAACAATCTATATATATCATTATTAAATAAGCATACTATAAACACTAACATAAACCTAAAAGCATTAAATGACAGTTCGACGACACAAAAATCGCCAGTTTTTTATTGGCCAAGCAGCTATGACGTCTTTAGGACATCATTTGAAATTTATTATTTTTTTAAATTGATTTTACTCTCAAATATGAAGATTAAATGATGAACTATTTTACGCATTTGTCATCATATAACACAATAATGAATTATGTCACTTTTTTATAACTAGTTGAAGATCCTACCATACATAATTTTATTTCAGACACGGTCGAACTGTTTTGATGAGGTGCCGGAATTTTGTTTTAGAAGAAGACTGGAATAGGCGTTCGACAATCATTAGTGGAATTATATGCTGGAAAATATCTTTTTTTTTTGTTCCTAAATCATTTATAGATGGGTAGATAATATAAAAATCTTCTCTGGTATTTTGCAACAAATTATTATACAGTGTAACTTGACATTAAAATGTTATTTATGGTTTGTCATACGTCCTCTCTGTTGAACGCTCATTCTATTATTAATATGACCTCGTTTAACACGGTTTCTTCTTTTAACTCTTGCTTTAACTAGGGTATTACTATGCAAGGATAAAGATGTATCTTATAATTAACACCAATTGTCTTTAGCATCTTCGTTATTACGGTTGGTAGCTCTGCTGTTTGTTTGTGTTTGTAATTAGTGAAAAACAATGTTTTTTATAGCACATTAATGTGTTGATATAGAATAATATTTAAGCAAACTAATTTGCCTATTAATATTCTTTCCTATGTTATCTATTTTTTAATATAGATACTTTTGGATTTAAACGTCGGTAGAGCAGACAAATTACTTTCCCACGATAACCATTTCTTTACATACAGAGTATATATCTACTCAAAAGAGATAATTATGTGCGCCTGACTTTTGACAGGAGACGTGTTTAGCATCATCAATGACCCGGTTTAAACCGAAAAGTTGCAAGTAAAAGCGGTACTTCTTATACATGTACAGTGAGAGGTCTTGCTTTAAGGTTGTAATTTTTGAAACATTACACGTAGAATAAAGTTAAATTTTACAAGTTCGATGCGTGAGGTAGCTAAAACAAAATAAATAATGTTAAAGCCACCCGTAATCTGCTATTGTTGCTGTTAGACCCGTAGCTTCTACTGAAATCTATTTAAATTAGACACAATAGGTGAATAAAGTATTCACATGTTACGCCACTCGTGATAACTAGGTAAACTATCGGCTGTTGTTGCTCATAACATGCGATGCGACGAAGAGTTGATTTACTATTTGCGTGATGAAGGGTTAAAACGTAGCGAGCGAGATATAATGAGGTTAGAGCAATAATAGATGAGACAGCACTGATTAATTGTTGCCGTCTTCGCTATTTAGCTTTCACAAGAGGTATTTTTGCGTCAGAAATGATTGTTTTAGTAGAGAATGCATGAAGTCATTCCTTTCAGTCTAGATGTGTGGAATGGTGATATATATATTTGTGTTCGGAAAAAAAAAAGAAATTTAAAATAGAAGAATTGTTTTTGTTTTCTTATTTTGGGATATAATAATTCTGTTGGATTGTATGTATGTAAATAGAAGGGTGGTGTTACACTGCGACCTAAAAGATCTATTGTGTCCCCTATTCTTGCTGCTTTACAGCTGGCCTTCCAATCCTATTCTTTTAGAAAGTGTAGGATGTCAGAGGGCCCCAGTCTAGGTAAGTCTCCCTCTTCGATTTCACATGCTCCCAGGTACAATGCCCTCGAGTTGCACAGTGCTACGCAGTTTGAGAGGAGGTGGATGGATGTTTCATCCTGTTCCCCACAAAATCTGCATTCAGGATATTTTTCCAATCCAAGCTTACTCAGGAGTCCTTTCAGTCTACAATGGCCTGAAAGTATTCCTGTTAATATGGGAACATTGTTCTTACTCAGGTTGATGCATTCTGTAAACCTCTTCTGGTTATAAGTTCCCAGAAGAATTTTACTTTGCCTCATTCCCTGGAGATTTTCCCAGTAACTGGATTTTCTCTGCTCCATTTCCAGTTTTAGTTTCTTCAGTATTGTACTGCTACTTAACCTACAAAAGGGTTCAGGCCCTACAAAAGGCATTCCAGTCCCTTTTTTTTGCGAGGTTATCCGTTATTTCGTTTCCTTCCCACTCCTGTGTGACCCGGAACCCACAGGAGGGTTACTTTATTTCTTTTGCCTAGCTCATTTAGTTTCCCTAGGCATTCCCAGACCATCTTGGAGCTGATTTCATATGAGTTCAGCGCCTTGATGGCTGCTTGACTATCAGACACGATGATAATCTCCTGCTTCCGATAGTTCCTATCCATAATGAACTGAACACATCTTTCAATAGCGTGTATTTCCGCCTGAAATATACTTGGGTATTTTCCCAAGCTTTCGAAATATGTAGTTCTAGGCCCATATATTCCTATTCCAGCTTCTTCTGCCATTTTGGAGCCATCAGTGTACCATTTGATGACATTTCTATTCAAGTTCAAGATGATGTTATGATCCCACTCGCTCCTGTTACTTAGCTTTATGGTGAATTCTTTTACAAAGCTAATTTTTTTTAACATATCATCCCGGGGCATATCCCAGGTTTGATCACCGTCAGGAGATTGAGGCTATGCCTAATCATTCCTTCCTTGACCATTCTTAGTGCGGTTTTTTTCGCCCGCCTCTACTATAATGTGGAGGGGGGCAAGATCAATACTACTTCAATAGCTGCTGTTGGGCAGGTTCTCATAGCCCCCGTTATGCATACACATGCTAATCTTTGCACTTTCGAGAGGTTAATTCTCGCGGTGGCCAGATTAGTTCTTTTGCTCCATGCTACTGATGCATAGGTGATGATCGGTCTCACTATCGCTGTATACTCCAAAAGTATTTTTGGGTTGCATCCCCAATTTTTCCCTGCAAAGTTTCTGCACACCATCAGAGCTCTTTTGGCGTTGTTGGTTACTTCAAATTCATGTTTGTTCCATAGAAGTTTATTGTCTAGGGTAAGGCCTAGATATTTAACTTCCGCTCTCCATTCTATATTTTGTCCATCCAGTTTTATGGTTCTAAGATTGGATTTTATTTTCCTGGTAAATGCTAGTAGGATTGTCTTAGTGGGGTTGACATTGAGTCCCATCGATTGACACCATCTTCTCGTGAAGTTATTCTGTTGGATTAGTAGACTATATGTATTGATTTTGAACTTTTAAAAAATAAAAAACAAATTAAGCTAATCGTTGACGGTCTTGGCCTCTGCAATTTTATGTGTATAGGAGGTAAAAGTTGTAATTGATGTTTTTAAAAGCTTTTGTATATAATCGTAGGTGGAGGAAGATCTTCCTGAATGTTAGATCGCCTTCAGTTTTCAAAAACTGTTGCTCACATAGCAGAACCTCACTAGGCGGTTTTTTTTATACAATACCAAAAGTTGATCAATTTTTTTTTTTTAAAAGAAAAGCTGTTAAAGTTTGGTAATTGATTTCGTACACATCCTGAAGAACCCTTGAAAGAATCAGATTACATTCCAATTAGTTCCATTTGAAAAGTTGGCGCATACGATATTTGATCATTCCATTACACTAGCTCAGTTATGCGAGACCATTATTTTGGAAATTGGTGAATTTGTATTTTCGACTGATTGAATTACGCAAACATGTCTCGTTATTTACACTCTGTTTTAAAGATAGTTACAAGTTCTTCTTTCTCAACACCTATTTCGACTAAAATACTAAGAGCTAAAGATGATGGTAGGAGTGAGAATATCCATTTGACCTCAATAAATCTATCAAGATCGAATAATGAAGAAAAGAGTGTCTTTGGTTTAGTGAGTTGTTAAAGTCTTCTCTCGCTTATAGAGCTTCGTACGTGTTTAATTCCCTCAATTTTTATTTTAATATTATGTCCGGTATCATTTATGTGTTGTGCCGCACCCGAGCTTTGATAGCATTTGAATTTTATTAATAAATATTTATGTTAGAAATGCAATGTGTATTTTTGAGTTGACCATGGCGCAATATTTCAATTGTATAAAAATATATTTTGTGATGTTATTGGTAGGGCACTCGTCCGGTTAACGAGAGAGTGTAGGTTCGAATTTGCGTGAGGAGAAAAAAAAATTCTTGGGAAAAGTCATCTTAATTTGATGACTAAATGTATAGAAATATTTGTATGAGTTTTAAAAAACTCCAAAGAAACTGCAAAAAGCACTATAGTTAAATTTAGTTTAGTGGCCTGTATTACCCTTAACAATTTGGGCTATCATTTCAGAAACAGCCTGGATATCAAATGTCCAAAAATAATATTTCATTGACTTTCCGATAAGTTCACTATATCATACAGTTTCATCCTTATCTTAAAAAACAATGATCAAAAGAAGTTGTATTTGCGAGACTGGTCCGCCGGCGGATGAGATTTATATTAATGCGACCCGGCTTCATTGGAAAAATGAGATGAGATACTTGGGTCTGTACTTGGACAGGCGACTGACATTCGTAAGTCATATAAAACACATAACATCAAAGTTTTTAGTAGCCAGAAACTCGCTTCTTCGCCTTCTTCGGGGCTTCAGTGGGCTCGACCTTCGATTCAAGGTTCTTTTATAAAAGTCAATCGTCAGACCACAGCTACGTCGCGTCGGTGCTCTTGCTGGTCCTTGATGGCGTCGGGGCATCTGAGGACTCTAGAGGTCCTTCATAATAAGACCCTGAGGATCATGGTCGGTGCGCCGTGGTTCCTGAGGAATTCACAAATTAGGCAGGACATGGATGTCGAGCCCTGGAGACCTATCTGGGGAAGCTGTCGAGAAGCACCATGAATGACAACCCTCTCATTAGGGATGTGGTTGATTCACAGGGTCGTCTCCCTCCCAGGTTGGGTGTCAGGCGTCTGCCCAGTGCAGTGCGGGCTGAATCAACTTAGGATCAAACCAGTAGCCCCCAAAATAAGCAAATATAATTTTTAACTTTATATTTTTTTTTTAACTTAACTTAATTTATTTTTCTTTTTTCTTTTAACCCATGCTGCAATTCCAATGATCTGTTTTTATTTCATTGGAATTAACATTCTATTGACAAGGCCATATACATCTATTTTATCTATACATTTTATTTTAAATTAATTAACGGCCTTTTACACCATTTTTATTTGATTTTCATATTTTAATATTCTTCTTATTATGCTGGCCTTATACACCACAGTCAATCTTTAAAAATCTTCAACATGACAGGCTCTTTACACCAACCTTTTATCCTTGTATTTTTAGTTATTTAGATACATTTTAATTCCACATTTTCCCTAGACATCAATGCTACCTTTTCTCTTGATAAATCCACCATAAAAAAGGTGAATATTAACTCATTACTTATATTTAGGTCTTCGGTGACAATTGGATAGTATTGCTGGCAAGATGTAAAATAAATATGCTCACGTAAATGTTTTTATATAATTTTAAACATTTTTAAGTATTTGCAGGTGTTCAATTTGGGTTTTCTTTGACCGTGGAGCAAAATCGCGACGAAAAATAAATACTGCGAATTGATTTAAATACTTTTCGAAACCTTTAGTAGTTGATAAATTCACACTTTCAAAAATTCACTTCGACTTTTACTGAACTGTATTGCGTTAACTAACATTCAAAGTTGTAAAACAGTAACTTTTTACTTTCTAAGTTTATACAAATTTTAGCTCAATAAATGCAGATCTTTTTGACATACCTAATTTATGTTTTATTATTCATGTGTCTACTAATTTTACAATAAGCCTGTTTTCTTCAGTGGTATGAATGAAGCAGGTTTATCATAATTGTAGGTATGATATAAATAAATGGTAAAATATAACGATAAAAGAAATTTGATTTCTTAGAATTAGACTTGACAGTATCATATGTAATTACTTATTAACAATGTTTTTGAAACAGTTCGTACTTTATCGCCTAAATTATAACTCTGAGAAAATATAAATTCTGTGTATGTTAGAATCTATGAATAATGCAATTTATTAACTTAAAAAGAAAAACTGTTGCGGTTGAATACATGTTATTGCAAGGTCGCCTGTTAATTATTGCCTATATGCTTACCAGGAATGCAACGCAAACCTGCTATAATGCGGTATTAACCGTTTTTTTCACAATGATGAAATTTCACTTTTACTTTGCAACACGTTGCCACGTATAAAATGTATGCCTAGATTTAGTTTGCGTCCTTTTTTATGGTAGTTTTGTCGTTAATTGATATCCTGTTTAATCTTGTATTTGGTGCATACCGATATAGTGTACCTGCCTAAAAAAAATCTGCTGATAAGATTAAGAACATCGAAGCAAAACAAACTGAAGTTCACTTACCACCATAAAAAAAGGGTTCGCGTGCTGCTCTAGCGTTGAAATCACCAGCGTAAATGTATATCACGTAATATTTAATTAAAGACGGTCATGAGGAACAGTTATAATACGTAAGGAAACAATGGTATCCGGTGTCTGTTGGTTTGCGATGTCAACGAACTGCCGTACTTTTATTAGGTGGTCGTTAAAGTATTTCGACTTCGTTATACGAGATGAAAAGAAAACGTAATCTTACGTTAAAATGAAAGTGCAAGCAGCATCTGGTTATCATATAGAGATCGCGCGGCATTTGGTTGGTGTGTCAATAGCATTACTACCAAAATAAATTTTGATCACTCCATCGTTGTCTAACAGTGAGTTTTAGACAGTGGTGGAAAGGCTTTGAAGGTGGCCATGATTAACCGGGAAATAAATGGTGGTAGAATGGGAAATGACGGTCGCAAGTGAATAGGGATATCGTGGTTTATCGATAAAAGTACGGAATAACAAGAAAATCGCCGAAATTTCGATCGATTTTAATCCAAATGGAACCCACGTCACTGCGAAAACGCGATCATCAGATGGCGTATACGGACGACTTCTAAAGTGCGTCCCTTTGCGATGTTTGTCTAAGTCCGTACCTTTTAGCGCGTTTCATTTGAAGTTGAAAGTTTCTTTTGAACATATTGGTTGGAATACATTTAAGCTTTTGAGGAATGTGGTTACAGATTTTAATAAGTTGACATTCTACTCCCTTCATGACTTTTGCGAGTGTCGTTTGAGGTTGATCGAGTAGTACGTTAGCAGTTCCTCTGGTCAAATAGAAAAGTATTGATCGTAAAGACGTTTTACGAGTTCACACTGTAAAAAAAGTTGCAGTAAAATTACATGAAAAATCATTGGTAACAAAGTTGCCTACAATTTTACAGGTAAATTTGCTTCATAAGGTAAAATTTCTACCATCTAATAAATTTCACATGCTGGTGTATTTTTCAAAGATTGTACTGTAAAATTCGTATGTAATATTTATATGAACGCTATATTTACCGAACACTGAAGTAATTTTCATATGTATTTTTATAAAGAGAGCAAGCAACTTACCTAATTCTTTTATAGCACCTAATAGGTCATATTGAATCGCTCAACCAGGGATCAAAAATGAACATGCTTACGCGAAACCTACGATTGTTTGTGATGTACATGATATCATTGAGCCAATAATAAGTTCGACAAACGAATAGAATTACCTACGCGCACAGATAAATAATCCAATAACCAATCACATTTCGGCGTATGAATTTCCTATTTTCCATGATATCTATAGTTTTACCCGAAAATTCAAGTAAAAACAAATAAATATAAAAGATCTTCATATTTTTACAGCAATATTAATAGTTCACTAATAAAATTACTTTTAAAGTGCACTAAATACCCCAAAAAAATGTCAATTTTACACTAAATTTTCAGAGTAAATACAAAATTGTACATGTTTTTTCCTGTGCTTTCCTTTTGAATTTTTGTTACATCTTAAACTTACATGAAAAAGCTATAAATTTTACCGAAATTTCTTTTTCCATGTTAAATATCCTAGAAAAAATATGTAAAACAAAATTTACATGATTTATTGTGGTAAATTCACAACGTTATTACATGTAATATTCCTGATTTACCGTGGCAAAATTATTGTAATTTTTTACAGTGCAAACACGGTAAGTATATTTTGTTCCATAAAAAATAATTTACAAGTTTCTCGGATGTAAGACAAAAATACTGCGATTTCACCTCTTTTGGGAAACGAACACCGCTGGATGTCAACACTATTGCCCAGAAGGTCATCCCATATGACAAACGCAATTGAATATATGCGCGGTACGCAGATCAGCTGTTGAATTTGAGATTTTCAATTAAGTCGGCTATCCACTTCACAAAAAGTCGAGACCTCGTGAGTTGCATTTTGTGCGCTAAATTAATGGTATTTGTCGTTTTATTTGTAAATAATATTGTTTTCGTCTTGTAAACACTTTGTTGCAAGCCGTTCTGTGTAAGCCATGTATCAATCATCTCTAGTACATAAACGGCATTGGTGGAAAGAAGATCAGTTGCTGGAGATCTAATAATAATTAGAAAGTATCATCGGGAAAAAACAGGAAACTTAATTTCCGTACACAGAAGGTAGGTTATTAACATAAAGTAGAAAGAGAATTGGCCCTAACATTGATCCCTGTGGTATTCCTTTATTTACCAAAACTCAAGAAAGAAACCATTTTATTTCCATCTTGTTTTATTTCAGTGCGTTGTGGCCTTTCCGATAAAGTACGACCTAATAAGTGCCTCCGATTTTCTATCAATATTCTAGATTATTTCCTAATGTGAAATATGTTTTATAAACCAAAATGGACGAAAAGGCTAATTGTGATAAAAGAACTTTTATAAAACACATCTTTTATAAAAGTTATTCATTACACTATAAAAGTTATTTGCCAAATATATTTTATGTGAAAGGCTTAATGTATCTAAGCAATTTATAGAGCAATGTCCACCTGACATGATTCGTCTCCTTAATAATTTATAATTGTTAGATTAATTTGTGGTAGGTATTAGGACTGGTTCAGCATTAAATTATCCAATAATAACCAGAATCAATACATTACCAGGCATTTTCGATACTACATCCGCGAATAAACTATTCTTTAGAAATTTATAACTTCTATATAACCGTAATTTCTGCTATTATTCCATATCTCTCTTCTTTCACAATTTAATTACACGGATAAATTCAAATCCAATTAAATTTTGCAGCCGACACACATCATTAATATGGTAAAATTACAATACACGGCAGGATTTGCATTCGCGCAGCATGATAACAATCGCTTATACATTTGTTCGTGAACACTCACCTGCGATTGAATGCGGATTAATAATATCGGGAATGAGAAACGTTCGTTTCTATAAGGACACTTACTTCAACGTATATTCAGCATTGTGTTCGGCGCAAATGCTGTAGCCATATTTCACTGAATTTTTACCACGGATAATTACAGTATATGTGTGGGGTTAATACCGAAGTTTAACTTGAATAAATACGAAATAAAGCATGATGAATGATCTATGGAGAGAAGGAGTTATATTTCGTCTGTCGTTCTGGGAAATTTATGGGAATTATATTTAATTTTGAAATTCTTTGAAATCGCTTTAAAAAATACAAAAGAAATTCTTATAAACGGAGATATACCTTGGTTTTAGTAATATATTTTCGTTTGGAATGTTGTACAACTTTTCAATATGATACAAATAATTTTGCAAGCATTCTCAATGTATAAATATAAGACAATAGGTCATAGGAAAGCTCAAATTACCATTGAGGTGTTACACTAACATGCGATACAGTGTCGTAATTGGGTATGGGTTCGGTGCCTTTGCTATTTGAGCATAATATCATTTAACCATTGATACGAGTGAACACGAAATATCTACTTTCCTGTCTGCGTTACACAATGCACAATAAGATTAATAACTTATTGTAACAATAGCTTATAAACACGAACAGTCTAAAGTGATTTTACTAACTTAGATTTAAATCACAAGTTCTCAAAGTTATTAAAAAAAATCTAGTGCCTCCCATATTTTTTCACTTACCTTTTTACATTACCATTTGTTGCATATCTTAAAAACAGGCATTGCAAATATAATTTTTAAACAAGTATTATTTATTATATGTATAGAATAGATATAATTTCAATAAGAGGAAACAAAGCACAATGATTAGTCACATTTAGAAGTATTTTTATTAAGATTAAAAGGAGGTTTTGAATTTAAAACTTATCTAATGTGAAGAGTGAATCTGACGCATTTGGACGAGTTTGTTAATAGCAGGCTCGAATTCACTTTAAAACAGTTGTAAGTCAGTTCAGTAATTTTCAGCCATTTTCTGTTTTTAGCCACACGTTTATTACAGCACTAAATCTATGTTCACACAAGTATGAATATGGAAATACTATCAGAAATCATTGAACAATCGTTTCATAGCCCAGTGTTGAATTCGGAGATTCGCTTGAGCAACCAAAATTCTTGGTTCAATTTTTAATGTCAATTCTATAAACTGTCTTTTTAATTGGTGTGTTGATATTTTAAAAAAGATTCAACACGTAGTTCGGTATATTACTTTTTAAAATGTCCTGCAATCTCTCCTTAGGATTAAAGTCATCGTGGAAGCTCTTTTATTAAAACCTATTATTAGTCAAATAATACTTCAATTATTTAATAAAAGGTTTTAAATTAGTTAATTCTTTTTTTTTCATATTGTGGTTTATGTGACTTAGGAAGCGATTGCTGTAAAATATGACATATTTTACAATATGACGTTTTTGCAAAATTTAGCAAAAGTGTCTTATCTGTCAGTGTATGTGTCATTTGTGTGGGTATCTATGTTACTGTAATTACAGGTTTCTGTACACTATATCCAAAAAGTGAATACGAGGGTTATCGAAAAAAGTAACATAGTGCTGTGTACAGAATGAAATAAATGAACTTGCAAAATGACTATTAAAGATGAAAAATTAAATTAGCTAGCTCAACGGATAAAATTTTAAAAAGCCGCAAAAGAATAATTAATCTCAGAGTTACCCTCGCGAATTAAAACTTGACTCTAACCACGAAAAGCAAAATGTGAGTGAAAGAAATCTGACTTTATTAAGTACCCCCAAAAATTTATTATAAAAAAAAGAAAAAAAAAAGTTAATTACAAATTTGCAGAAAAAAAAACGTGAACTGAGGGTCCTGGCCTAAATTTAAAAACTGCACGTGATTCTAAATTACAATAAGACAATGCTATTTCCTATATCAAAGCAAAAGAATTGTTTGTTCAGGAAGATAATTCTTTTTTTCAATAAAATCCACGTGGTTCCAAATTAAAATGAAACAAATTCGTGGAACACTAGAAATTATACAAAAATGAAAACTAAAAGCAAGAACAATGCTTCTATTCACCCAACCCGAGGTGAAATAATTTAAAACAAAACAGCAAAAACGGAAAAACGGAAAAAATTATTTTTAAAACTCATAATGAGAGAATTAAAACTAAAATCTATCTTTCTGCACGAAAATAATAATTGATCTTATATCTATAATGTGCACACATCAATATAATAACAATTATTATTATGCGAATTCCTTGATGGACAGAATAAAACAAATAACGCAAATCAATTTACGAAATAAAAATGAAATACAAAATGGTAGCAATGAATTTAAAAATACATGTACTCACGCAAGCGTCTACCAAGGAACTGGTTCAAAAATCTTTACCACTGCGTACAACGCAGTCGTACAATTCACCGATAAAATCTAAAAGAAAAGGCGCTAAATATACATAGCCAAATGCTAGACATCTAAAAGAATGAAATTAATTTTAAAAAAACTTAACACTTAATTAAATAAATCATACAATCAATTCGTTAACTAAAATTAATACAAAAATAAACATTATTATGGAAATTTCTCGGTACGAAGATTCAGCAATCTTTAAGCAAATCAAATATGCAACACAAAATACACTGGCGGTAAATGTGTGTAAGTACCCCCATTAATTAACCCTGGATAAGTTGGTAAAAAATTTGAAAATCGTAAAACTGTTTGCATTGCTATAAAAGTAATAGAAATATCTTCCAAATGAGCTCCCATATGAAATTATTTCCCATTTAAATTTTTAAGGATAGCTACGCCCTCTATTTTACACCAGAACCCATGTGCGTATCCCTATAGGCAAAAAGTCACAAATTGTCTCTAATTTCACCTCGTTTTTGTTTTATTTCTCTATCACGCTCCTTTCAAAAGTTATGAAGGAGGGGGGGGCACAATTTACGACCTCACTGTGTTTATTAATATAATAAATGCACATACTTTGTATTGATAAAAGTGTTTGTTGGACGAATTTTGATAAAATAATTATTGAATTAATGTACTTTTTTATTATCTTCGTGTATATTTTTCGTTCAGTGTTCTAAGGGTCAATCAACAAAAATGAATTGAACCGTCAAATGTCCAAAAACAAGCCACATTACCAACCTCTGTCAATCTCGCATAAAAAATCACCACAAACAGTGTCATAAATTGGTAAAACATTTGCATAATGTTCTCGTTGTATATGCGAAATAAAAAAAAAATAGATATTTACTCTAACATTTTTCTATTTCTTTTATAATTTTTATGTTGCAGCAATAAATTTGAACACAAATTTTATGTTGGTTTTACAATCGCCTTTTTGTTGCTGAAATAACTGAATATGTATTTAGTTATAAAACAACACATTCACTATTTTAATTTACTAAATCAACACGTTCTCAGATTGTATTCCAAATGACATCACCTGTCGAAGCAAAAAGATTGAAACGGCATCTAAGGAAACCGTATACTCAGCAACTGTACCAAATACAGCTTGCGTTATATTGTGGTAAAACGGTATTTCGTTCGTTATTGCACTCTATTACCTGCCTTTGATGCTAACAGATGATTGTCGGACACCACTGTTGTAGTACCTACCACATATATACTCTGTATGTATTTCAACCGTTCAGACTGAACGGTAAAATAAATAAATAAAAGAAAAAGGGACGCGAACATACATTTATGCAATTAAGTCAATTACTTTCGATCTCAATACCATGCGACAGTTTATCGACCAATATGCTGTTTTGCCGCGGATAGCAACTAAAAGAAGCGCTGCACGAGGAAACTTAATTTGAAGTCGAATGTATGCACGTTCGGCCGTGCCAATGAATAAATATAGCGACGTGCACTTTCTATAAGGAGTAGATAACAGGTATTACCGAATTGTTTGGTTACCGTTGCGCAATGCAGAAACTTTCATTCGTTTAAAGCAATTATTGATTCTGTATGTGAAGTCCTCTGGTCGGAGAGAGGATGTTTTCTATTTGAACAATGACGATTAGCACGTAATATGCAAAAATATAAACAGTTGATTGCATATTTCAAGTTTTGGTGATGCTAATTGTAAAAGATTATTGTTGTTGACATGGGAAGATAATAACATGTTTTAAAATGTGAAGGATTCATTAATGCTGAAGGTTTTATAAGATTTTGTATAGAAGAAGGCTTGTTTTAACACTAATATGAGAGTGATTTATTCGATATAAATAAAAACATCATCATTAGAGATGATTTTCATCTCTATTGGAATTACAGCCATATTAGTGTAGTGTAGTATTAATCTTGTCCTATAATAATAATATATCTTTATTTCATAATACCAAACAGTATGAAGCAAGTCGTTGGAAACGAAAACTGACAGTAGTACACTGGACAAACTGACATAGAAATTGCTATTACAAACTTAAGGCTTCAAAAAGAAATCATTTGAATTGTATAAACATTTTCGAATAAGCATATCTTTTACACTTTTTTGAAAGATTTTAAGTTTATGTTTCTTAAGTTCATAAGGTATGCTGTTATAAATTTTTAAGACTTGGGTCACTACACTTTTATGGACACGTGCATACGTAGTCTGTGGTACACGAAGGGTTGCTTTTTGACACTCCCGAGTATTGTACTTGTGATTAGTTCATAGTCGGCAATGATTCTTTATAAATGTTTTTCTCGAAACACGCACACTCATATACATATAATCCGTGTAAGGTAAGTATACAGTTGTCTATAAAACATTTTTTACATGATTCTCTTTTTTTAGATGGAGATTACTTCTAAGCACGACTTCTGAGGACGAAATCCGTTCAGCATCCACAGAATTCCCCCAGAAAATGGTGCGTACATAGCCGCGACCCAACATAGCATGGTAGGCGACAATGCTGCCTCTTTATGGACCTCAGTGGATATGCTTCGTAGTGCATACGTCATTCCAGATAACTTTTTAGCGAGCAGGTCGATGTGATCTTTCCAGGATAATGCACTATCAAGTAGCAGTCCCAAAAACTTAGCATTATTTGTTGAAGTTATTTGATTATCCGCGAAGCTTATTGAGATGTTATTTTCCTTCTTTAATGAGAATTTTATCATATTAGTTTTGTTACATTAAGTTTTAGGTTATTTTCAAGAAACCAGTTGTTTGCTTTATCTAGAACATCTAGTGTCTCATCTTCCAATGTGTTGCTCTTGTCGTTTATAATTATTGATGTGTCATCAGCATACATAGTAAGAAAGTGCGATGTTATTTTCGGAAGATCATTCATGTATAAAATAAAAAGAAATGCACCTAATATTGAAGCTTGCAAAATACCTTTTCGAGGTTCCAGCCATTGTGACCGACAGGTTTCTCCATTGTAATTCACTTGTACGCATTGCAATCTATTTGTCAGATAAGACTTTAATAATTTGTGTACTATTCCTCTAAAACCCATTCTCTCCAGTTTTTTAAGTAGTATATTATGATCTACGCTATCGAAGGCTTTTGACAAATCTAGGAAAACTCCCACTACTTGATTCTTTTCGGATACCGCTTGTGTTATTTTACTAATCGCCACGTAGATAGCTCTGGAGGTTGATCTTCCTTTTGTGGAAGCATTTTGAAATAGTGTTAAGAGATTGCAGGATTTAGTGAATGATATTAAGCGGGACAGCCTTTTCAGTGATTTTAGCTATGATAGATATTAGTGCAATCGATCCGTAATTCGTAATATTTGTTTCATCACCATTTTTGAAGATCGGTGTAATTGTAGCAGTTTTTAGTTGGTCTGGATATATACCCGTCATAAAGGAAAGATTATCTGTGCTATTGGTGTGCATAGTATGTCTGCACAACTTTTTATTAATTTTGTTGGTAATTCATCTGGTCCTACAGATGAAGTATCTTTCAATTCATTTATTATGTTAAAGATCTCTACGGGATCCATATTATATAATACCATAGACCTCTCGTTTATGGGGACCGTATTTCCCCTATTTTGATTACAATTATGACCCATGCTTACGTAGTAAGAATTGAATTCATCAAGAATTTCCATAGGAGTTTGTTGCAGATGTTCACACATTTTACTAATATCAATATTTTTTCTAGGTTTGTGTCCACTTATTCTTTCCACTAAATAAATAATATTATAATATATAAATAAATAATATATTGACGATTCAATTCCTACAAATATGTTTCATTCGAACCATATTTGTAGAAATAGAATCGTTTATTTCGTATTATACTTTATTACTTTAAAATACGAACAATGACAAGTCAAATATTTATTTTAACAACCACTGTCATATATCTCTATAACAACTCTGATCTATTATTTGCCGCTAACATTCGGCCTTTTCTGACAAGCTGTGGACCTCAAAAGCAATATCGCGCTGGACGGCGTTTCCTTCTTTGGGGTCTCGAATGTTCATCCATTTGGATCTCTCTTGAGGCTTCATCGTTTGTTGTCTCTCCATCCTGTTCTGTCATCTCCCATTCGTCGATTGATTCGAAATCTTCGTATGGTCCACGTTGTACCTCTTTAGGGCGCCTACTGGCACAATTCCAATGTAGAATTTCTGGCCACGTTGGGTTTCCGGTAGATCGGAGATCCGATATCGGTCGTTGGTATATACATCTGTTACAATATAGGGACCCGCATACTTTGGGAGTAGTTTCCAGCTTTGACCAGTGACTAAAGACCCTCTTTTAATAAATACGAATTCTCCGAGTAATTAGTATTTAGGTTTCGCTCTTCTTTTATTAAATCTAGCTTGCTGTTTCGCTTGCTCTGCTCGAATGCGTTCAACAGCAGCTAATCGTCGTTGAAAAATGTCATTATCTCCAGCGCAATTGCTCAAATCGTCATCTAATGGATGTCTATCATATGCTCTGGGTGTGAAGTTGAAAAGCAGAGTGAAGGGTGTCATCTTTATTGTCTGGTGATAAGTATTGTTCACGTCGAGAGCAAAACATGTTGAATATCTCGTCACCAAAGTTTCCAGTTCCTTCTGTTGTGAAGAAGTAAGTTCAGATCCTATGCCACAGAGTATAAAAGTCTGCCTTGTTCGATCTACATGGTTCTTTCGCATTTCCACTGCTAAGGTTTCTCTACTAGCTCCATCTTCATCTGAGATTACTTCACATTTTTCTGTTCTAATGATCTATTCTTCTTTATCTATCCGCATTTCGTTTAGCGTTAAATTATTTATTGGAATTTGCACTTCATTATTTTCATCAGCTCTTAATATGCATTTTGGTATAACTCTATCAGACTTTATATGTGCTTCAACAAACAAATCATTTGTTATTTCGGAGTCAGTGGTTAATGTCACAAAACCTACATGATTTGGAGGGATAACAACAGAATTTTTGGCCCACAGGCTAACAGCAGCCTTAGGCAAGTTTGGTATATTCATTCAATTTAAATCATTTACCAATAAATCATCACCATCATCTTTTCCATCAACAGGTATTGGTTCATTGAACAAGCGTAAACTATTTCTAACATGTTCCTGTTCTGTAAATGGTTGGCCAATAAGGAGAGGAATTTGTTGAACATGGTCTGGTACAATAAGCATCTGAGTTACGGCTTTTTGCTTCATCTACTTCTACGCATGCTTCAAGCTTACCAATAGGTCTCACCTGACCTGATCCATAACCTCTGATAATAAATTTATCCTCAACAGGTTGATATTTCAAATTCAGTCTTTCAGCCTCTGATTGCCTGAGGAGTACACATTTACTTCCCTGATCCACATAAGAACGAATTGGTTCACCATTCAGCAAAGCTTCTTTAAAATATTTGTTTTCTTTCTCTGTCTCTTTCAGCAGATGTCATCAGTGTTTCTTTAGTTTCTGGAACTTTTCTTTTCAATGACAATTTTGACAATCTCCCAAAACGATCTGCAAAAGATTGGCGAGCGCGGTAAAACATAATATACGTTTTTGCGCTACTATTTGTATTTTTGTTTGAAGGCAATTTACAAACTACGACAGTTGTAAGTTGACAAGAATTTTAAAATGTTTGTATTCGTCCGTGTTTATTTTATTTTTTTTAAATATGTGTTGACACAATTAAAAGTTTTAATTGTATAAAAAAGAAAGCTATGGGAACATAAATTGTGTTGAAATATAAATTTGAAACCTTTGAAAAAGAAACGTTAGAAACAATGTAATAAACTAAATTAAATTAAAGAACTTAGGCTACTATACTAAGGATTTTCATTTAATATATTTCTTTTTTCAACGTTGTGTGACAGGATGTTGTTAGTAAACTTCAGATTCAGTACTCCAAAAAATATATAGAATGGACGAAATCAGAACTACCCCACAACTTTCTTCTTTAGGACCTATTGAAATAAGACAGGAAGATACTTAAAATAATGTTGTGTTCCAAGCTGAGGTTGCTGCAATACACCACTGTGTCCGAGAAAGATGTACCGAGCAAGGTAAAAGCGTCGCTATTTTCTCTGGCAGTCAGCTCACACTTAAATCAATTAGTTCTATAAGCGTGGACTCTAAGCTGATTTGGGACTGTGTAAGTGCCCTAAATGAGGTGGGCACCCAAAGGAAAGTAACCTTGGCCTGGGTCCCTAGTCACTCGGCCGTGAGGGGAAATGAGGCGGCGGACGGGCTGGCCAGGCGAGGTTCGTCAAGGTCACTTGTTGGAGCTGGTCCTTCTTTCGGCACTACTAAATCGCAAATTAAAAAATCAATCAATGAATGGATACATAAGCAGTCCAGAGAGTGGTGGCAAAAATCACCGGGACAAAGACAGGCAAAAGAGTTCCTAAAGGAGCAGCGGCCTGAATTCACGAGAGATCTACTGAATAAACCAGGAAGATGTCAAAATGATGTAGATCTGCTGACTGGTCACTGTAGACTGAAAGGCAATATGTACACATATGTCTGGCAGATGAACGCAACCTGTTGATACTGCCAAGAGGAGGAAGAAACACCAGTTCATGTGCTGTGCCAATGTGAAGGCCTGGCGAGGACAAGATTTCTAGTATTGGGTGAGGAAAACCCCATAGCTAGTAGCTACACAAAGAAGCTGCTCTCAAAGATGATAGGACTAATTAAGAGGGCGAAATTAGAGAGCATCCTCGCGGAAAATAGGGGATCATAATAGATCTGAAAAGGTTGCGGTAAAACAGGTATATAGGCCACCCTGATCCTAATCTAATCTAATCTAATCTACTTAAAATAATACTAGGATCCTAATCACTAAATAAAGATATGTATATTATCAGCTTGACTGACGATAGAGATTCCGCCAGGACGACGAAAAAAAAACAACTCAGATTCATGTTCTGAGCTCTTGCAAAGGCCTGGTAAGATCAGGACTTTTACTGTTGGACTCGAAGAACCCAAAAATAGATAGCTAATTGAATAAATTGCTCTTAAAAGCGATAAGTTTAATTTTGGAGGCAAAATTCGAACAAGGTGGTCAATGTAGTTCAGGATAGTCTTATCATCACACCAGGTAAAATGGTATTTGTAAAAATATCTTTATGAAAGTTTCGAAAATTAATTAACATTCAAGTGATGTTCTCTTGATTCGAAATATGTGCCCAGTTTTGAATAAACATCCCTCATTTACCCTAGCAAAGAAATGTTATTGCCCACAATACACGGTGTTTCGAAAGTAATCTGAAATATTGAAAAGTTGAATGACGAACCGCCCACAACAATATTCAGATTACCTTCGAAACACCCTGTATAATACCAGAAATATGCTCAGCGCTGTTGATAAGGTAAATAATTTATACCATGGAAAATATAACACGCAGTAATGATATTATTACAGCCTCATAGGCAATGTAACTACTTCGTAGTCACCAAACGCGCCCCCACACCGCATACAGGAAACAATACCCGATCGGAACATTAACACAACACAATACGGTATCGACTGGCCATAATACGACTGTAATAAAAAACATTTTTCCTTCTGAAGTCGACTCCAACATGCTGCCTCGCTTCACCGTTCGGTTTATTATAGTCGAGCTCATAAACTACTCGATTATTCTCAAAATAAAACGATTAATGCCTTTTCCGCGTACTTTATCGCCCGTATATATCTAATACGTCTGGAAATATCAGTTTTTCCAGGCTACCACAGGCTCCGTTCCAGGTTCTGCGTGGCGCATAAGCCGGTCCGCCGTCATGTAATTGACCATGAAATGACAATAAACTGGTAGTATTTGTCCGCGCTACGTACCTACACTGCCTCTATTCCTGTCGTTCTTCTCGTCACACTGCCCTCTGTCCGTCTTCGTCATTTTGCTATTTCTATCTGCCAGTGCAGACATCGAACGCATGTCTTTCTCTCTTCGTCCTGGGCTTTGTTCGAGAGTATTGCAGTACAACACCCACTTTAGTCGCATATCTCTGGCGTTGACATTTCTAACATTCTTCTAATCGGGACACTCCTTCAAACCAGTCACCTTCAACCTATCCACGGTAATGTAATGTGTATCTCATTGGTACTTCGCTACATCCATATATGTGTACTCGTGGTTTTATATTTCTCTTGTGCTTATGTTTTTGAAAATTGACAAATTCTGTTCTGTAAAACGGGGCGACTTGATACGTTCCCCCGGTGGCATCTTTATTTATTTTTTTAAAGTTAACATAATTCGAACGCAAATGATCTACACAGAAGTTTCTGTTTACTTATAGCATCGTTTTCAACTTGATATACCGAGTGTCCAGCCTAAGATGCAACGGTCCACAGCCGATTTATTATTGTTTTTTTGAAAAAATGTTTCAGATAAATGTTGCCTCAAATCATATTCTACACATGTTGAAATTAGTTTCAGTAATGGCGGACTTCCGGTTGTACCGGAAGTAGATACTAACTTATTACTTTTAAATGGACAAGCCTGTATATTATTACAACTTTGAGATTCCTTGTTAAATTTAAAATAACAATACAATTGGACATACATTTGGGGGCTAAGTTGGAACTGTTTCCAAATTACATGACGTTTTTTCGAAAAAAAATGACATTTGGCAATGTCTGCGGTGTTTTGGAATATTCCGGAAATGACGAAAGCTTAGAAGATGCGATTTTCAGTTTTCGCTTAACCATGAAATAGCAGACGTCTTTTATTTTAAAATTGTTGCGTTTAAATTATAGCGGTATTAAATAAGGATCTGTAATGTTCGAACTCTAAAATCATGGATAACTTGATTTTTTTAAATATAATTAAATTTTATAATAAATGGATGTAAAATTTATTTTTCTTTTCGATTTTAATACGGTAACATTGTCCAGTGTTCTTATCTCCAACGGTTTTTGGAGATATTTGCGATTTTTCAGTTTTTACGATACACTGTAAAAAAGTTGCAGTAAATTACATGTAAAGTATCGTTTGGTACAAAGTTGCTTACAATTTTACAGGTAAAATTTGCTTCATAATGGTAAAATTTCTACAAATCTAGTAAATTTTCACATGGCTGATGTGTTTTCAAAGATTGTACTGTCAAAAATTCGTATTGTAATATTTATATGACTCTTAAATATTTACCGAACACTGAAGTAATTTTCATATGTATTTTTATAAAAAGACAAGCAACTTACTAATTCTTTATAGCACCTAATAGGTCATACTGAATGCTCAACAGGGATCAGAGAATGACATACGCTTACGCGAACCTACAATTGTTTTGTGACGTACATATATCATTGAGCCATAAGTAAGTTCGACAAACGAATAAATTACCGTACGCGCAGCAGATAAATAATCCAATAACCAATCACATTGCGGCGGTGATGAATTTCGTATTTTCCATATCTATAGTTTTTTAACCCAAAAATTCAAGTAAAAACAAGTAAAATCAAAAAAGATCCTCATATTTTTACAGCCAAAATTAATAGTTCACTAGTAAATTACTTTTAAGTGCACTATATAACCCAAGAAAATGTTCAATTTACACTTTTAAGTATTGAGAAAAAATACATAAATTGCACATGTTTCTTCTGTATTTTCCTTGAATTGTTTGTTAAATCTTAAACTTACATGAAAAAGCTTAAATTTTTACCGAGATTTTCTTTTTTCAATGTTTAAATATCCTAGAAAAAACATGTAAATCCAATAATTTAGCATGATTTTTGTGGTAATTCACAACGTTATACATGTAATATTCTGATTTACATGAGCAAAAGTTCTGTAATTTTACAGTGTAGATTACATATTGGGAAGCGCCGGCCACCGTTCCCCTCGTATTTGGCAGCGGTAATACTGACAGGCTTTAAAAGTGGCCACACGAACGCAATAGACCACTTGAAAACAAACAAAACTTTGACACTAAAAAAAATGTAGAATTACATACGCGTTTCTGAAAAATCGAGATGAACATAGCAAGATAAAAAACAACAACATTATGTATGTCAATCAATCAGCACATTTTTCGAACTACATTACTCTATCCAGTTAATATAATTGGATAAATAAATTTAATTTATTTATTTATTTAAAGAATCTCTATTAAATGTAAATCCGGAATCTATTATTAATTGACTGCAATTGCTTGCCCTATTTGAGGGAAACAGAGTTTCCAAGGGTTTTAATAGGGAATAACTTGTCTTCCCATCTGGCTGCTTTCGAAATGGCAGACTGCAAAAATTCCTACATTTGTTTTATACCTCAACCCAAAAACTCAACGCACATCTGTCAACCCTTAGATGTCGCTTCCTTTATGTCATTTAAACGTCACTGAAAGAAACTTTTAACCAATTGGAAATTCAAAAGGAATACATGATGCATGCCAATACATAGATTTATCTTATTATTTATCCACATGAAGTAAAATTTCGTATCCAACAAACTTTGCTTGTTTGTTTGCGAGCTCTGAGCAGTTTGCACAAAATCAACCTACAATTAAAAGCTGATAATGCACACATAATAGAATGTGATCAGTTGTTGCGATATCTGCACGTTATAGAAATAAATAATTAGTAAAAAGATGCAGAATGTATTGTCGATTTCCTATACCTCACAAATTCTATAATAAAATTTAATGTTGTCTTTATGAATCGCTGATAAGTTTTCTAAGGTAACCTTTAGGTGCTGATTGTCTACAAAAGAAGTAGTAGGTGTATTGAAAGCCACTACAAGATATTTTACAGAGTTAATCATAATTAACGTATGCAAACAATATACTTTTAATTTTTCTTTTGGGATTTTATTTGGTTTTACTGATATATTTATTAAATCATACATTACATATGAGTTGCATCTGACATAAACTATCACCAAACCTCAACCGGTGTCGCCTACACACAAAAAAATAATTACTCAATTTGAATATAAGTTGCATCATCTTGAATATAACATACTCTCTATATAAGCAAGAAGATGATATATTTATTTTGAGAATAAAATTTGTTCAGTTTTTTCAAACCCATGAATTTGTTAGACGAAACAATTTTTAGTTCAAATATAATCAATATACTAAAATCATTATGAACATATATATTTTCACCACAAGAATAATTATTTTAGATTTGAGTAAATAGATTTTCTCAACTGAAAACATGATATTATGCCTTAATAATTTAGTACATTTGATAGAAGTATATAAAAGTGTTATTTGAAGTATTGCCATTATTTGCTTCCAAAATATAAGTATATGAACTGATAATACTTACCTGCTTAATCTAAGCATTCTACTATTCAAGGCATAATTACCTACTAATTTGTGTCTGTAACACCAAAAAGCCTCGGTAGGCGAAAATTAATAAATAAAGAACATTATGTAATTAAATAAATTTACTGTCCTACTTTATAGTTTTACAATGTTTGGGAGAAGATAGCGAATCGGGTACTCCAGGAGTGCCCACGGGATATGTATAGATGTTATGCGTATCCGTCGTTGCGATCGGTGTTCTCGGGATACTTCCACTCAATGCCTGGGCCTGGTATCTAGTCGGAGTTGGTTACTGATATAATTTCAATCAGTGCAATAATTTGCTGTATTGCCTACTGAAAACTAATAACTAGTAATACTACATATGTTTGTTAATGTACACACCTACCATGTTCATATATTATCGACAACAATGGCGCTGACTCTAAATAATATTTCAAAGTTTTTTAACCAGTAATCTTTAATATTCGATAACACGTACGTATTTACCTTCGAATATTTTAATGGTAGCATCTGTGCATCAGCTCCATTCCACCTCATTCTCTAAGTAGCTGTAAACGGCTGGGGCATCCATTTAGATTTACTTTACACTCACAACCAACAACACTGTTCGCTAGTCAATCAAAAAGTGACGCCAAGTAAAGCGATGTAACTATGTATATGCAAAACCCCCTAACCCCTCAAAAAAGAGGAACAAATCACAGATAAGTTTTAGTGCAATAAATGGTGGGTAAAATTCGTTTCAAATGTTTCAATATTATGGTAATTTCAATTTGATATTTCATGTTTTCAGTACAAACATTTAATAATTTATATTAGTAATTCATTATACCAAACGTATAAGGGATTTTATTTTGAATCTACAGACTTTCTCACTATGATTACATAGATTTTTTCCTTACAACTATAACAATGTTCATTTGAAGGAAGTATACTTCAATGCAAATATATATACTATTTGTTCTAAGATATATATGTGTTTTCAGAGAATTTACTCTATGTTCTAACCAACAAGATTTAGTTCATTTAAATATATATTAAGTTTGGATTTCTGAATAAATAAAAATATTCAGATTGATAATAGATTTTTTTGTGTGTAGCAATAGACAAATATTACATATTACCAAATATTATACCAGTATACATATGGTCTAAGAAATGTTCAGCTGCGTACTATAAGATGGCACCCAGTATTCTCTTATGGAAATTTATTACCACTACAAATGCACAACAATAGAAAATGCTGATGGTGTCATCTATAGTACGCCAGTGGAACATTTCTTTGACCATATGTGTACTGGTATAATATTTGATATTACATTCACGTTATAGAAATTATGAAATGACAGCATCTGTAAAATTTCGCAATCTGAAACGAAATAAAAAAAAAACATTTTGCATTGCTCCATCAGCTGCAAAACCTGGTTGAGGTTTGTAAACATTGATGGTATAAGACTCTTGTAGTAATTGCATCTAGACTCAACTTCTTCCATATGTTTTCTACAATTCCACAATGGCTTATCGTCCTGAGGATGGATGGTTTCATTTATAAATCCTATTGACCAATGAACCTCGAACGTTTGCTATCGAATTTAGGACAAGACTGCATAAAGGCCAAAGGAATAACTCAATATCATTCATCCCAAACTATATTACTATCATAGCTGTATGAACAAGACAGTTATTTTGTTGGACGATGAAGTTATTGTCAGGAAATATTTGCTCCAAACATGTCCAACCATGTAGTTGTTTGATGTAGATATTTTTTACCGTAGCATGAATTAGATGGATTCTTTTCGTCAGAAAATATGATGTTGGTTCGAAATTAAGGAGGATATATAATTTAAGTAAAATGATGTTTGCTTTCTTCTCATCAGTATACTTATTTCTGACACTTGCCAAGTTTTTTAAAGAGGAACTTTTAATCCATTGATTTTGCCTTGAATAATTTAGGACAGATTCGTTTTGAAATTTGTCTACGAATCTTGGTTTGTAGTTATTCTTTCTTCCTGCTTCTGATGTTTACATCTCGCAAAAAAGAAACAGTTCTTTTACATAATACCTTTCTGAGTTTAGCAAATTTTCTGTTTTAGGCTGTATTAACTTGCAAATTAGATCTCCAAATTTCTTCCAAGTGTGATTGATGTAGATACAATATAAACTAATGAAGAACTCAGCGTAAAAATCAAATTTTAATCAAACAATTATAATATCTCCTATTTTCACCATCAACATACTACCACAGAATCCATACGTAATGTTTGCTTTTAAACTTAGTAAAAGAATACCTACCTTAGAATTAGAATCGTTGCGAGGCAATTTTCTATGTGGGATACCCAGTCTTAAAGTTACCGCTAGCTACTACAGAAAGTAAAAGCATTTACCGACAAGGCGACGTAAATACATCCAAGAAAAAAACTAACTGTTTTATGCTTTTACTTTTCATAATTCGTACAAAGAATGTTTGAAACGGATGAGAACATACTTGATGCGCCTACTTTAACATTTATGGAGGTGAATCATTTTTCATTGAAGATAGTTTCGTGTTAGTTATATAATATATTTATTTGTAAAACTGTATTTATCAAATAAAATAATAAATGGGGTTCGTGATGAATTAAGAAGCTTTTAATAAAAATAAATGAACCGCTCATGTCCAATTACTAGTTTATTAAATTACTTACTGCAATTTATCCGTATTTGTGGTGTTTGTATCATTCAATACCATGTATACGAATAAATAGGTGTTCCACAGCCAAGATTGTATTATATTCAAGGCGAAAATGATTATGTTTCTTAACGGTAGTTTGAATATGTGAAACCAGGTTTCATTAACCTTATGTGAGATTAAATGTAATTCTCGTGCACAGTGACACAATTTAATTCCTCCATTCTGTCATCATCTTACACCTAGCGGTATAATTTAACCTCATTTAATAACTATACATAGATGTCTGTGCTAATGCACAACCAGCATGTTTGACATAATAAAACTTATAAATTATATTAACAGACATTAAATATCTCATACTCAAATCGCAAAACACATATCTGCAACTAATAAACTCGGTTATTTGGGATAGTATTGATTAGTGCAAATATTAATATTAATTAGTATAAATAAAAAAAAATTAAAGATAAAGAATAATATTCAGTGGGTTAGGATAACTACTAAAACGTTGAATCATTGGCGTGGTAATTGATATTGGCAACACTTTTAGCCTATATTGGTTATGTTGTAGTAGTGTCCCTGGTTCATAAGTATAATGTGTCTAATTATTTTAGAAAGGTGGTCAATTTCATCGGTTGAAATTGATGTACACCAGTAATTTATATTTAGATGACACATTTCTCTCTAGCTTATTTTGTATTTTTAATCAATGACAACATTTTAATTTGTTTTTTTTTTGCATTGACGTTGTAAGAGCCTGACGATGGCTAGTTTCAGCAGAAACCTGTGGCTATTAGAGATTATAATATGAAAAGGACATTATTTGTATATAATTTAAGCCTGCCAACGTCAGTTAGAATAACTATAGAAGAACATGCCTTCACATAAATAATTTATTTGCAGTAAGTCTCTTGCTATACATTTCCTAGTTTAGTTATGGCGCCTGTGGTTATGGTAAGTAAATCCAAATAACAGTCAGCAAGACAAAACATCCACTGCAAATAATACGGATATTTACAGCAATTAATACACAGCAAATAGTACCGGCGAAGCAAATATTAACTTTAAATAAACGGAAAACAACTGGAATAAATAATGTTTTCATTCACCAGGAAAACTATAAAGTTAGTTAGTGTTAGCCATCATTGTTTGAAACACGACTTTACTTGTGATTAAGCAGTTTCATCCTTTGTCATATATACAAATGAATTTTTTAATTACTAATACTAAAGTTTGACTTATGGTTAGTAAATTTTTTTCTCAGTATACGGTGTGTAAAATCAGTACAAAACTGCTGCATTAAACAATAACACATTTTATCGTTTGTATGTGTTTACATTATACATGCACAAACATATTCTAAAAAATTTGGAAAAATATTAAATACCTTAAAAATAGGTTGTAATGGCTACAATTTTTTTTTAAAAATATAACTTACAATAAATTACAACTTAGATTACAAACAAGGTAACCACAACACAATTCATACACTGTCACCGCGATTAATTATTTCACTTTCGACGAATGAGACAAATAAATAGTAGCATCACTCTGCTGAGACAATTAGGCACGTATGTACTTACAAGAACAATATAACCAATATGCGCCAGAACTGCTGCCGATTCCAATCGAATGTATCCGAACATCAACGATTCAAAATTTCAGTTTAGTTAACCTAACTTAGCGACTATTAATTATCCTTTAGTTAGTTTTTATTTGTAGCTATTCATGTTGTTATTTACACTAACTAATAGTGTTCCAAATAACGAAGTTTAGTAGTTGTAGAAAGGTTTTGTTCATTTGAGTATGAAATATTTAATGTCTGTTAATAATGTAATTGAGATTGGCAATACTTTTAGCCTATATTGGTTATGTTGTAGTGGTGTCCCTGGTTCATAAGTATATATGTGTCTAATTATTTTAGAAAGGTGGTGTACATCAATTTCAATAGTTGAAATAGGGACTATTAATGATCTTTTAGTTAGTTTTTATTTGTACCTATTAATGTTGTTATTTCCACTAACTAATAGTATCCCAAATAACCAAGTTTAGTAGTTGTAGATACGTTTTGTCATTTGAGAATGAAATATTTAATGTCTGTTAATATATTATAGTACTTGATACTACAGTGATTATAAGTACATTTATTGTTGTTATAAATTCGGCCTCATCTGGCTTATCCTCTTTAATTTTTTTTTCTAAACTGCCTTCGAAATATTTTTAGGTATTTAAAAATCGAAAATTGGGATCATTTTCGTTTAAATCAGAGATAATTTTTTTTATTGGATGTATAAATAATTGTTAGAACATTCTCTATATCCATGATTGGCATGATCATGTCTTTAGCAAATTTTAATTTGTTATTTGTCTTATTGTGTTTTAGTTGTGTTTCATGAAGATAATCGAGCAATTTAAAAAACAAAACAATAAAACGATGAGCAAGATTTGTTATGTAAAAGTAGTATGTTAGTGATTATAAAAAGCAGAAAAAACAAACAAACAATACATTTATACGCTTGGATTAATTGCTATTAAAGAGTTTGCATCATTTTCTTGTTGTGGTATAAAAACAGTTGATTATCATACAATGACGGCAAAAGATTATTTTTTTGAAAATGATTGTTATTTTTAGTTTCAAAGACGATACCTTTCAAGTATATTTTTTGTTACAGAACTTGTTTAAAATTTAAACAATTTGGTTTGTCTAAACGTATTTCTTTATTATTTTTAAGAATTAAATGTTGTACTTCCTCGATATGCTTCACAATTTTCTGTCTTACTTCGTTGCCCCACAGGAAGCATATTATCTCCTTCATATCACAAGCCAGCTTATTAGAACAAGTGCTCGTGTGCATACACCACACCAATAGGCGACTCTTCTATCTTGTTAAAATATATTTTACCATCTTCTGGATCTTTTAATTGTACCACAGAACCACTAACATCTGCTTATATATGCTTCACGGCTGACACACACTTCCAATTTATGTATGCGTCTACTAGTCGCGTGCTGCATATAAATGAATATGAAGAAAAACAGGTAATACGCTCTTGCACGCCTGAAGGACTTCAAACAATTCGCCTAAGGTTAGTGAAATAGTCTAGCACCAAGTGTTGTTCGTTGAAAGGGTTTTTTTTATTTAATAAGTGTTGCGGTTTTGGGAAATATTAAAAGTATGTTTTCTTTTTGTGTGTTGGGTTAGTAATTATAATGAAAGTTGCACGTAAATTGGTAAAAAAATAACGCAAAATTGATTTGTTTGAAGTTGAGAGTAGCAAGAAGTTTATACTTGTAATAATTAAACAGTTCTAAAGCTTAAACCTTAAATATCAAGTTTCAAAACCAATTCAGGATTGCTGGTATTTCTTAGTATCATTTGCCGCCTTATGTAAGTTAAAAAAAAACTGTATGAGTTCAATGAACATCTCGTAACGTGAAAAATGTTGTGGTAATATTCATACGTCTGTGCATGCAGTCATTGTTGAGAGAAAGTTGGGCTGGTCCAGTATTCTATAGCATAAAATTGCAAGAAGCTGGGTGCGCAGATTGATTTATATTCATGCAGATGGTATTACGGTTATGTTGCAATAATTGTAACTTAGTGAGAGTACAGAGTTACTTGAAAATGTTGTAATATAAACCATCTGGAAGTAATATTACAAGAAGAGCTTCTATAAATGTAGAGAGATGAATTAGAATGGGGTTTTGTATAATATATAATTGACAATTAGAATAATTTTTACTTCTAGTGGCATTAATTTTGAAATTTATAGGGTAGTTTGGCCAAGGCATCGTTGAAAAACAAGTTCACAAAATCACGAAGTGCTGACACTAAACAATGCAGGATGATCAGCGTTATTATATTGTAATTTAACATCTAAAAATCACTAAATAAACGAGAGGCATATGCAATATTGCAAGGTGCAACAGAAAGAAAAAAAACAATCGGGTCTGTAACAACTGGATGATACTGTAAAACTTAAGATATAATTAAAACTGTTTTGAGATTGCATTCGAGAATTGAATAGCTTGACAGACCGCCATAAATTCACTTTACTGTAGGTATCCGGACATTGGTGTATCGAAGAAAATGCCGATGAGTTAGCAAGAAAGGCATTATTACCTTTATGTACACACCTAGAATTTGTTCTAAGAGTGCCCACAACCCAGTACGAGAGAAGGTAGGAATTGTCTCCCAGACAATCACAAAAAACACTAAAACAATAAAACCAGGACAATTTAAGGCAGGACTTTCATCAAAAGAAGAAAACTGAAGAACTACTGTAGCTCAGTAGAAATTATTCGGCACCGTGAGGACACCAACAGAAAATTGCGATCAACACTGGAGATCTCAATTTTAAGTTGTATAGTAGAATGACTAAATCCGCTTGCAACATCCTGTGCGAATGCGAGGATACTTTGGACGCAAAACGACAGATATTTTTTAGGAAGGCGAAACTGAATCCAGAGAATTTAGATGAATCTATCAGAGACCTGTACAGATTAGTAGATGAAACTAAGCAGCAGTGTTTCTCCGAAAACACTGCTGCTTAGAATTTATGATGGCTTCCACATAGGGCTAAATTACTGATACTGCTGTATTAGTAAAACTTAAGATATAATCAAAACTGCTTTGAGATTGCATTCGAGAATTGAATAGCTTGACAGACCGCCATAAATTCACTTTACTGTAGGTATCCGGACATTGGGGTATCGAAGAAAATGCCGATGAGTTAGCAAGAAAGGCATTATTACCTTTATGTACACACCTAGAATTTGTTCTAAGAGTGCCCACAACCCAGTACGAGAGAAGGTAGGAATTGTCTCCCAAACAATCACAAAGAACACTAAAACAGTAAAACCAACACAATTTATGGCAAGACTTCCATCAAAGAAGAAAACTGAAGAACTACTGTAGCTCAGTAGAAATTATTTCGCACGCTGAAAGGAAACCAATAGAAAATGGCGACCAAGAGATATCAATTTTAAGTTGTATAGTAGAATGACTAAACCCGCTTGCAACATCTTATGCGAATGCGAGGACTTTTTGGACGCAAAACGCCAGATATTTTTTAGGAAGGCGAAACTGAATCCAGAGAATTTAGATGAATCTACCAGAGACCTGTACAGATTAGTAAATGGAACTAAGCAACAGTGTTTCCGAAGAAACACTGCTGCTTAGAATTCAAGTAAGCAGCAGTGTTTCTTCGGAAACACTGCTGCTTATAATTTATGATGGCTTCCATATAGAGCTAAATTTAGCTTTATGTTTTCCTAGATACGTCTAGAGTTATTCTACAGAACACATTGATGTAGAAAAACACCATAAAAGTGCGATAAAATGAGAAGACGAAAATTATTTTCAATTTTCCTAAAAATTAACCTATACTAGTCACTTACTAGGTAGTTGCATATAACAACTAAACAATAATCCCACTTAGTTTAATTTCAGCTTTAGTAGCAATCCTACTTACTAACATGTTGTATGTTATAAGTTAGCGTATTACACTGTAAAAAAATTACAGTAATTTTGCCATGGTAAATTAGGAATATTACATGTAATAACTTTGTGAATTTACCACAATAAATAATGTAAATTTTGTTTTACATGTTTTTTCTAGGATATTTAACATGGAAAAAAAGATTTCGGTAAAATTTATAGCTTTTTCATGTAAGTTTAAGATGTAATAAAAATTCGAAAGGAAAATACAGAAAATAAAATGTACAATGTTTATGTTTTATCAAAATTTACTTAAAAGTGTAAAATTGACCATTTTTTTGGGTATTTAAATTTGGGTCTTTTATATTTATTTTTACTTGAATACGCCACAATGTGTTTTTTTACAGTCTACACTGTAAAAAAAGTTGCAGTAAAATTACATGTAAAATCGTTGCTAACCAAAGTTGCCTACAATTTTACAGGAAATTTGTCCTCATAAGGTAAAATTCTAACCATCTAGTAAATTCACATGCTGATGTGTTTTTCAAAGATTGTACTGTAAAATTCGTATGTAATATTTATATGAACTCTATATTACCGAACACTGAAGTAATTTTCATATGTATTTTGATATAGAGAGCAAGCAACTTACCTAATTCTTTTAATAGCACGATAGGTCACACTGAATCGCTCAACCAGGATCAAGAATGAACACGCTTACGCGAAACCTACGATTGTTTGTGACGTACATGATATCATTGAGCCAATAATAAGTTCGACAAACGAATAGAATTATCTACGCGCACAGATAATAATCTAATAACCAATCACATTGCGGCGTATGAATTTCGTATTTCCATGATATCTATAGTTTTACACGAAAAATTCAAGTAAAAACAAATAAATATAAAGATCCTCATATTTTTACAGCAAAATTAATCGTTCACTAGTAAAATTACTTTTTAAAGTGACTAAATACCCAAAAAATGTCTATTTATACACTTTTAAGTAAATTTTGAGAAGTAAATAAAAATTAGTAATGATTCTTCCTGTATTTTCTTTTTGAATTTTCGTTTACAGTCTTAAACTATATATGAAAAAGGTATATATTTACCAAAATTTCTTTTTCCATGTTAAATATCCTAGAAAACACATGGTTAAACAAAATTTACATGATTTATTGGTTAAATCACAATGTTATTACATGTAATATTCCTGATTTACCATGGCAAAATTACTGTAATTTTTTTACAGTGTACGCTAGTTTGCCATTTTCGCAACATTTTCTCCGTCTTTGTTTTGCAAAACCAAATAAAACTCAGAACAAAGCCTCATCACAGTCGGCACGACCCTGTAGATCTGTTTTAATGAAATTCATACATAGTCACTCTATTTCCTTCTTCTGACCTAGAAAATACTCTTGCAAAAGGCGTTATAATCGAATAAACGAAAACAATAATTATTCTTATTATTTCTTTAAGATTTATAAAATCATTATAGAAGTTTGCTGATTGAAGAATTGAGCTCAGATTTTATCGTTTGTCAAATCTTTAGGAAGATAATAAAAAAAAAAAAACAGATTTCAGATCTGTATAAAGGAAATCAATGTCAAAAATATATTCAATTTTGAATCTTACTGCAAATTCAATCTTTTTTTTGTAAAATGTTTAATTACTTCTTTTTAGAGGAATGTGTATCTATGATGTCATTTTTTTTTGGCCGTTGGTCTTCGTGCATTCTGAACTCAATATAGAACACAACTGAAGGAAAGGTACTTCCATTCCTTCAGTAAAGGAAGTAAGGTGGATACGAGACAAGATACAAAATTTAGGAGTTATAGCTTGGCAAGGACAAGGTTCTTAGTACTAGCTGCTACAAAGAACTTCATAGCAAATAGCTAGATATAGGAGCTTCTTTCAAAAATGGTTTAATTAAGAAAGTAAATTTTGAGAGCGTTTTCTAGGAAAAAAGAAATCATAATAGATTTGAAATAAGAAATTACGGCATGCATTATGATCACACTAATATAATCTAAGCACTTAGTGTGTCTCTTGACTGTTTGCTGCAATACATATTGTTTTTATTTTGTTTTCTGCCTTTTTGTTATTCATCGAACGATAATTGCGAAACGAAATTTTTCCACGTCAAATTCCCTAGGAATTACAACATATATCACCGACTTTAACGATTAGTAGTCGAATTATTGCCGGGATTACTACCAAACACGACATACCTATCCGGATATCGAAAGTAAATCAACTAGGAGACCGCATTAACGCGCGGTCTCAGATATCTCCAACTTTCATTCTCTACAGAAGTGGACTGCCTTGGGTTTAATACGATTCCACTACACGCAGATTAATGCATCGGCTACTAGTTGGTCATTTTGTCACTTCTAAGCGTCCGAACGGTCGCTCGAACGAATGTGCCTACGTATAAAACATCGTGTGGTTACGCGTATCTGCGATAAACGCTCGTGGGCCTGTGCCGACTTCCATGGAATGGCTTTCTGGGAGGGCATAAGAGTTGCATAATTTTTACGTAGTCCATAGTTTAGTCAGATAAATTACACAACTGTGTACATACGCCAATGTGTAATGGTGGCAGGCAATAAGCAGCGTTGACACAGCCATTGAGGGACCGCACCGTAACGGTTGAAACAGCTGCGCAATTAGGTTAAGTAAGATAAAAGCGGTGTCGCTTTAATTAAGCCAATCCATTATCTTTGGGGTTTATTCCGTACTAAGTGGGTGGTTTATTTATTTTCACAGTCTTACGAGATTATGGGATTCGACCCTTCTGCCGTGTAGATAAACAAATCTTTAGGTGTTAGTTCACATACCAATGTGAAATTGTTCAATTGTTTTGCTGTTCAAAATTTTTGTGGAAAATTCCTAAATGCTATGTAAATTAAGTCTCTTTGGGTCATTATGTCTTCTTTTTATTAGTATGGGAGAAAGTTGATTGATCGTCTTATGATCTCAGACTTCGAAAAAGAAAGGAAACATAACGACTGATTGTATTGACATCACTGTTTTTTTCTCCCGTACTTTAAAAGTTTAACAAAAAGTGTTACAACGATTTAAATAATAATAAATAGAAATAAGGCACTAAAGGCGATAATAAAAGAAATTAATAGTCGATCGTCTATTTAAATGATGACAAAATAATGAATCTTAAATTCATAAAGATGTTCCTAAATTAAATAAACACCAGTTGGCAAATAAAAAAAAAAAGCTAAATAAATCATGTTCTGTATCACGAAATTATTGGAAGTTATAAAAATAAATCTAAATTGATGACTTAATGAAACCAACCACAGGTAACTCAAAAAGTAGTCAACTCCAAATCGAATCAAGTGGAAATAAAACGGAAATTATATTGGATTTATAGTTGGAGAAATATTTGATTAGAAAAGTTAGAATTGCTAAAAACAATTTTTTTTTATTCCTTTTAGGTGTAAGGTCATTCCGAAGCTGAAGTCAATTTCTTTCCCTTATCTTCTCTCTCCACCTTTTCCGGTCTTTTGTCATTTCTCTTGCCTCATGCCAATTCATTCCTCTCTCAGCCAATGCTTCCCTTATCTCATCGTTCCATGTTCTTCTTGGTCTTCCTCTTGTATTTTTTCCCAGATATTTTAGTTTCATAAATTTTCTTAATTATTCTTTCTTCTGACATTCGACAAATATGTTCATACCGTCTTAGTTGTCCTTCTTCTATTTTCATTCGCATTGGTATCATTCCCAATTCTTCCCTTATTTTCTCATTCCTGATTCTATCTCTTCTCGTTTTATTTTCTACTTTTCTTAGGAATTTCATATCCATGGCATTAATTATTAAATAAATCTGGATTTATGTCTTTCGGTTAGCGTCCAGGATTCACAGCTGTGCGTCAAAATGGGCCTTACTATTTTATTTATTACGTCGACATTAACGTTCTTTTGCACTTCTTTTTTTCCTAGGAATGTCTTTTTCATCGTATTATATATTTTTCCACCCTTCTTCATCCTTTCATCTATTTCTTTGTCTATTTTTCCATTGGCTGCAATTATCGTTCCGAAGTACTTGTATTTGTTGACCTGTTCAATTATTTGTCCGTTTATTTTAATGTTATGTTTTGTTTTCTCTTTTGCCACTATCATACTCTTTGTCTTATCTGTATTTATTTTCATATTAATTTTTGTAAGTTCTTCATTTAAGATGTTTATATTATGTTGCAGGTTTGCTTCGGTCACTGCCAATACCACCATATCATTGGCATAGATCAACTCTGCTATACTAGTGAGTTTCATTTTCCAATATCCCAATTTTAGTAGTTTCATTTTTGGTTTTGCCTTCTTTATTGGGTCATCTAATACACAGGAGAACAAAATGGACTGAGAACACATCATTGTTTAACATCTATTACCCTTTTAAATTCTTTGGACTCTTCATTATATATTCTTACTATATTTATGTCATCATTGTACATTGATTTTATGACTTCTACGGTTTCTTCGTTGATTTTTCTCTTTTCTAATGATTTCCATATATCATCTCTCCTTATTCTATCAAACGCCTTGTGTAGGTCGATGTAGCATGTATGTAAGTTTTATTTTTGTTAATCACTTTTTCACTGGTTTGCCTTACAATGAAGATTAAGTCTTGCGTACTTCTCCACCTCTAATCATATTTGCGTATCTTCAATCGTGTCTCCCACTATTTCTCGAATTCGTGTGTCCATTACCCTTGCTAATATCTTTCCCTTATATGATATTCTCTTATAAAACAAATATCTAATCTACAAAAATTATTTTTGTATATGTACGTGTTAATTCTCCCTTTAATTAATATGAGAAAGATTAACTCTTAAAGAGGAAAAGCTTTACGGAAGCTATTTTAATCTAGGCGTCTTATTTGATAAGACAAAATCTTGGAACCCACTCACAAGGCGAGGCTATCCTCAGAGATATGCCGAAACATATGTGGAAATCTTGTGGGCTATCTCCAAAGCTAGTTCATTGGTTCTATGTGATGGTAGTACCTTCAACCATAACCTATGGTGTAATAGCTTGGTGGCAAAAGGTGCAACAAGCCATAGTCCCAGCTAAACTTACATCCACACAAAGGATTGCAAGTGTGGCAATCCTAGAGTAATGTCTTCTTCCCCGTCATTGGCACTAGAAGTTCTTCTGGACCTACAACCCTTGCACATTGTTGTGGAAAGAGAGACCAGATTACCTTCATTTCGCCTATGGCAAATAGCGAATCAATCGTCACATACTCATGCCTGTGCGACCAACAAGCTGCTGGAATCGGTTACTTACAGCGCCGTGCTGGGAATGCATTTGAACATGATGTGTATTCGACCAATGATCGATACATACTTCACTACCTCTTTTCCAAACAGAAAAGAATGGATATGCAACGAAAGAATACTAACGCAGGCAGACACCTGACGGTTCGAAAACCAAGCATTGTGGGCGCGGGAATATTTGTGGCAGTCCAAGATCACAAGGTATTACAACCTTGGACAACACAACAACGATATTTCAGCCTGAACTCTATGCCAAGGAGATGGGCGTGAGAGAGATTTTTTTATAGAAGCTACAAGCACAAATCAATAAAATCTTCAGAGACAAGAAGCGCATAAATGCAACTTGAAACTGATCTGGAGCTGTAAATATGACTTTAAACACATTGGGAATGGTTAGTAATCTATCTCTAATCTGGATGCCTGGGCACTCACTCATTCTCGGAAATGAGGAGGCAGATATTTTTGTCAAAAAGAATGATTCAGAGCAATTTCAGGCTCCAGAACCTGCCATTGGCATAGCACCTACTGTAGTTAACCAACAAATCAAATTCTGAGCAAATCAGAAAGTGACCAATATGGGAACTGTCCTTGTTTGGGCCTGCAAAAGAGTGTTTTTTAACTAGTCTGACAGAACTAAGGAACTGCTAGAAGCTTGATAGTGAAAATGTTAAGCAATTGTCTTTATCTTTATAGATCACTGTAAACTCTCAAAGCACTTACACAGAATCGGGCTCTCTGATGAGATTGAATGCTGACCGTGTGTAGAAGACGAGGAGACAAGACAGCTGAACATATTTTCTGCCACTGCTCTGTTCCTACAAGCATCAGGAACGTAACCTTCGAAAGATTGACTCTCCCAGAAGATATTTGGAAACAGACGCAATTTGCAAGATACTGAGCTAGGAAGAAACACCAGTTCATGTGCTGTGCCAATGTGAAAACCTGGCGAGGACAAGGTTTCTAGTAATGAACATTGAGAACCCCACAGCTAGTAGCTACAGAAAGAAGCTGCTCTCAAAGATGATGAGGCCTAATTAAGAGGGCAAAATTAGAGAGAGTCTTCTAAAAAAAAGGGGATCACAATAGATCTGAAAAGATCGTGGTAAAACAGCTCCATAGTACCCTCAATCCTAATCTAATCTAGTCTAAGAAACTGAGCTACCTTAGAGACCTAAACTTGAATGCAATATCATACTAAATTAACTAATTAACTAACTATTTTAATTTCAGCCTTTTGCAAAATGGAACCCATATCTGTTTTTCTACTTTTGTGTGAGCTTAGCTTCTTTTTTTTAATGCTTTGTAATTTGCAAGATTGATTATAATGACGAGGGTTGCCATCTTTTTGGTATCTTTCCACATATCTATTCCCATATAGTTTTCTATCTCCTGCTATTTTCGGGTGATTTTTATATTATTACCACATGTTGCTTTCTTTCATCTCCCATTAATTTGTTAACGTCCTGCTTATAGCATAGAAACCAAACCACGATCAGTACTTGAAATCAAATCATTAGTTACAATTAAGAAAGTAGTGGTGCAACTATGCCCAGATCTGAATTCCGATTGACAATTAGAAATAATTTTGTATGTAGAAAGAAACTCCTTAAGTTGCAAAAAATAACTTTTTCCATTATTTTAGGGAAAAACTGGTAAAATACTAAGTATAGGTCGAAGATGCTTAAATTCTGAAGGATTATTAATTTTGGGAATAGGTGTAACTAAAACTATTTTCCAAATGTTGGGCAAAAAATTTCAACCACGGGACATCAGTTTATAATGTGAACTATGTATGACAAAGAAAGGGTAACAAAGCTTCACGATTTCAATAGTTAAAGAATCATACCCAGCTGAATTTGTTCTAATTTCATTAATTAATTTAGTTACACAGTCTATATTCATGGTCTTAAATTGGTGTCTCTTTTCATTGAATGCAACTGCGACAGATTTCCAGGAATGCTAATAAATAGATTTCGCTCCGGGTACAAATATATTTAGCAATATTCGTAAACGAATTGCAAAACAATTACTTCTATAATGAAAGGCATGGACTAAATTGCTTGCGCAACTTGGTTGCAATCATAAGATTATATAAAAAACTATTTAGCTGCAACAAATACTGTTTGAAATCGATATATAAAAGAAAAAGCGATTGACAATTACTTGCAAAATTTGATAAAGAACTTATTTGCATTTTACGAAATTGTTTATTTTTAAGTGACTAGATTATTTGACCCGAAATTAAAATATTGATATAGATAATTGTTTCGATACTTTTTCCTAGTAACGTACAGAAATACAAAAAAAAAAATAATAGCAATTGCAGCGTAACGGAAAACAAACTAAAACGGTTCAGCTCTCGATATCTCGATATAATGCATTAGATTAACTGCTTGTAACCGTGCGCGTTCTCGTAGTACAATCACGTACTAAATGGCAGAATGCGGTTTTAACAGTTTTAGCGGCTATTATAACTTTCTTTAAGAGTCGTTTCCGTGACCGTCTTAATTGGAATGGCACACGCCTCGCCTTAAGTCCGAGGCGGCCGGCTCTGTGCGCGGCAGCCCACAAAAGTCGTGTTGCTCTTGTTTGATTAAGTAAATACGCATTTTTAACTTTCATCCTTTTGCCGTTATACGAGCATAATAAATGGAAGGTCGGTGTATAATAAAATCTGCGCGGCTCGGCGATTTATGTAATTTATTTTGTTCGTTGTAGACGTGGATGAAAAAAATGAAAAAAAGTCACAAAATATGTCAGTAAAGATATTTGCTTTGGGAAATTGGTAAATAATTTCGAAATTCCAACTAAAGAATGTGTCTTTTTATAAATATATCTAGATATCAACGCGTTGAAGATCAAACTGTAACGTGTAAACCTTTATTAAATTGATGTAATGCATCGCTTTTAGCATTGAATTTAAATTTCCGTTGTGTTAATATACAGTGTGAGTCTGTAATCTGGAATTAATTCAGTAAAGCGAACACAGTATTTTTTCCGGAAATATGCTCGGACACGTCGATTAGTATTTTAAATTGCCCACTTTTTCATCTGAGAAAATTTTATACAGCGTGTCCCAAATTTGAGATATGACGTCATCATCAATTTTTTTAAATGGCAACCCTAATTATTTTATTCTTAACTATTCTTAAAGGGTATATCAAATTACACATGCGTACCAAATTTCAAGTTTTTACTCCTTGTCATTAAAAAGATATTTAACAATAACTAATTCGAAAAATGAAGAAATCTGATTCAAATTTATTTTTATGAAGTTTAAAAATGGCATGTGAAAGGGTTTTTGTTTATCATTTTTTGTTTGTCAAACCAGGTTGACGTCTTATCACAATGTCAAAAAACAAGGCAATAAAAATAAGTAAGAAGTGAAGCTAGTATTCGACTCGTATTGAGCGTAGACTCTTATTAGTTTGTCGTTTCGTGAGAAACACCGTTTATTGAAAAATCGACCATAATGCCGCATTTAACTGAAACCCACAAAATTGAAATTTTAATGATGATTGGCTACCGAGATAGGACAAGAACACAAAATCAAGTTACTCATTTATTCAGAGAGAAATATCCTGATTTACCACCCATATTTCAAAGTACCGTAGGCAAGATTGAAAAACAGTTTCGGGAAAACGGGCATTTAAGGAAAACAAATAATCATCGTCAGAGTGCGCTCAATGAAGAAGTAAAACTTAATGTACTTTTTTCTGTTCAAGAAAATCCTATAATCTCCAGGGAGGCTGATAGGTAGGGAACTCGAAATTAGCCAGTCTTCGGTGGCAAGAACTCTTAAAGCGCACACATTTTATCCTATATAATTGACAATCCTCCAGGAATCACCGAAGATGATCCGGATCGAAGACTGCAGTTTTGCGAACAAATGATGGATCTACTAGACAGAAATGTTGTAAACATAGAAAACGTTCTATTTTCTGACGAATCAACGTTTATGTTAAACGGTGAGGTAAATCGTCAAAACTGTCGTTATTGGGCAGACAACAACCCACGATGGATGAGGGAAGGCCACACTCAACATCCAGAAAAGTCAATGTTTGGGCAGGCATTGTTGGTGATCGAGTAATAGGATCAATTTTCTTAGAAAGAAAATCTCAATGGAGCGAGATATTTAGAATTCTTGCAGGAAGAACTAGTTCCGAATTTGGCTACTCTATTCCCTAATCCGCTTGAACCTAATGTCCAGAATAGAACCATCTGGTTCTAACAAGACGGCGCGCCTCCTCATTTTGCAAGACCTGTCCTTGAGTATTTAGATGATGTGTTTCCAGACAGATGGATTGGTAGAAAAGGACCTTTTGAATGGCCACCCAGTTCTCCGGATTTAAGACCAAACTAGGAAATATTGAGGTGTTGAAAACGAATAACAAGGAGTGTAGGCTAATTTCCCTGAAGTAATTAGAATGTTCAAATGAGTTTCGGTTCCGTTTAGGGTATTGTCAGGAAGTACATGGACAACATTTTAAACATTTATTGTAGAAGAGATATGATTGAGGTGAACCAGATTTCTTCATTCTTCGAAGTAGTTATTGCTAAATATCTTTTCAATGGCAAGGAATAAAAATTTGAAATTTGGTACGCATGTGTAATTTGATATACCCTTTAAGAATAGTTATAAAAAAATTAGGGCTGCCATTTAAAAAAATTGTCGATGACGTCATATCTTAAATTTGGACACGCTGTAATAAATTTCTTCGGATGAAAAAGTGGGCAATTTAAAATACTAATCGACGTGTCCGAGCATATTTCCGGAAAAAATACTGTCTTCGCTTTACTGAATTTATTCCAGATTACAGACACACACTGTATGTTAAAGGCACTGTAATGCTTATTGTTAGTATCTTTGCATTGTCTATTTCTCCAAACGCAGAAATTATGATTCAAAAAAAATAGTCTCTGACGGCTAGAGTCAGGTCAACGTAAGTCAAAGTTGGGTATTAAATCGGTAGCAAAAAGCAGACTTCAGGCGTCAGAAGTTAAATATTTGAGACGAGTTCAAGGGGACACATAAAGGCAGAATAAGGAATATGAACAGATCGGAGAAGAGTTGAAGATACAGATATTGCAGAGAATAATCGAAGCAATCAATAAAAGTGTTTCAGGCACATTAACCAAGGCAACAACACAAATAAGACAGATGTGGAAAGCGAAAGTACAGAACAAAAGAGGAAATGGAACACCAGACAAAATGGAATGATGGAGTGACAACGATATTATGGAAATAAAACAAAGTATAGTCAGAGGCAACAAATGTGACAGAAAGATAGATTTTGACAGTTTAATACCGCTCTTACAATTGCAATTTATATTTAAGGAACATATGTGGAGCTTATTTTCAAAACGTAATTTCTGCAAAAAGAATTTTTTTGTTTTTTCAGCTTTTTTGTTATTTTACAAATTCCGCCCAAATTACCAGATAACGTAACAAGTTTACGATTTTTTGCTGACGGTTGCGCAGGGCAAAATAAAAACTGCTATGTTATACATTCGATGTGTTTTGGTTATACCATGATGCTCCTAAAAACCTTGACAACATAAGCGTAATTTTTCCCGTAAGGGGGCATTCTTATATGCCTGCAGGTCGTACCTTTGGTCAAATAGAAAAAAAAAATACAGAAAGAAGTCAGATTGTGTTAAAAGAGGATTATCAAAAAATTCGTAGAGAAGTAGGAGGAGTTAGAAGATTAGGAGAAGAGTGGGTGGTCTGGGACATTAAGAAGATGAGTGACGCTAACTGTATAAAAACTACTGGAATTAGTATAATATGAAAAGAATTTTTATTAAAAAGGAAATAAATACGAAAAACATAAATAAAGTAATTAAAGTGAAAATGGAAGAAAATTACTGAAATGACATATCAAAAGAGTTTATGACCATAATAAAAAAAGAAGTATCCATCAGCTCTGTGACTGTTGAGAAATTGCCCCTAGAAAACAAAGCAAACCACTTAAGTTGAAAAACATTGAGATCCTGATGACACTCGATGACGAAGAGTGGAAAAATGTCGAGAAGTTTGTTTTTTACAAAAATTTAGAATTTTTAGATTTTTAATTTTAGAAATAAGTGAGGCTGTAAGTAGCTGTCACAATCATGATACAGAAAATGAAGACTCAGGTGATGATGAAGATAACAATTGCGACTGCTTGGAAGATGACTGCGGAGTAAAACTATAACAGCTCTTGCATTTTTATAAATAAAAAAAGTGAAACAGAAATTTATTTATTTTTTCTTCAAAATGTAATTTATACTAAATTTTATTTTCAAAATGAAATAAATGTCAGTTTTATTTTCAAAATGCAATTTATTTTTGTATTTTTTTGTTTTTTGTTACAAATATAATTTTTCAGCAAATTGTTTCGCGAATATTTGTTTTAGAGATCTTAATTTTCCTTTTACTCTAAAATGTAAGTTCAAAAAAAACTGCTTTTCTGAGCCAAGCTTAATTGCAATTTTCTAGAAAAACAGTTTTTGTCAGAAATTGCGTTTTGGAAAAAAGTTATACACATATATAAAACCATCTAATGCATCTCCATTTGCGTTTCTATATTACATGCGACACAAATCTCATTAATTTTCCATTTATCTTTTTAATTTACATGAAGTCGTAAATGGTGGCAGCCGCATTTTAACAAGACACATTAGAGCGACGACTGCAAAAAAAAAAGAATTAACCAGTTTATCTATGGCCATTATCCTGATATAGTGGTATAATTATCATATGTTTTGTTAGTCCGGTAAATGAATATAAAAATACCATTCATTCCAAGGTTTCGTGATGCTACAACACAACACAGCTCTAACCTTTCACATTTAGTAACATTAACGAGTAAAATCACGCCGCTGGGAATGTAAAGTCGACTGACTCTATAGGAAGAAGATGCGTCGTTGGTTCTTTGGTATTTCTGACGCGCAGAATTTATGCTCGCACTATGATAGGGATTTGAATTAGCATTTTAAAATAGGAATTCGCGTGGTGTTATTTTTAGTTTAGGAATATTGTTTAAAGAAAATATTTTTATGTGTTTGAATAAAGATTGTTTTGGCCGGATATCTCTTCGAATTAGAAATTTATTTATTGGTTAAAGTACCTTGTAAAGCGTTGATTTCTATTAGAACTAAATTTGGATTGTATAGTAATAATTATAATACCATAAAAAGATGATTTTATACCCATAAAAAAAAATAGGTAAACGAGGTTTAATTTGAAATCGTTATTAATTAAAATTGACCTCTCATATGGATTCATACTTTTCAAGGTAGATCTTTAATATTTTATTATTAATTAACCTGGTTGTAAAAGAAATAAATACAAGGTGATACTTGCTATAGTAAGAACAAGGGCATCTGCATGAACGTACAACTACAAATCATGCAGGTATGTAAGATCTATTTAATACCATGTAAATTATAGGGATTTATGGCAAATAATACAATAAAACAACAATATTTTTCTTGTATAAATGAAGGTAACTTGCTCAAAGAAATTTTATTTTAAAATGTTAAATACTTATAGAAGAAAATAGTTGTCTCAAACCGGCTATTTCTTTCTAACAATCTGTTTAGAACTTAAAGCATCTGTTTTAATTGCTACAATTTATTAAGAATGTCTTGTAATAATAATGGTAATAAATGATTACATTTTAGTTTACAC